>JAJSRW010000646.1:0-26692 GCA_022414725.1 Microglena sp. YARC
GCCCCCAACCCCACCCCCTGTGTTTCTCCCAAGAACACAGCCCTACCGTCCCACCCAAGCAAATATAACACCCAACCGAGCGACCACCCACCACCCATCCCATCGAATAACCATGTTTCCAGTGCATGAAAAAAGAAGAAGACAATGCCAGCCGCTGAGTCTGCGCGTCGCCCCCTCTCATGAGCTGTACAGTCGAAAGAAGAATGGTGTGGGTGTCCCTGATCTGGCCTTCCCCACCCCTCCCCTCACCCTCTCCCGCCACACAGGCCTACCTCCCACGTCGCTCCACTGTTCCCAAACAATTATAAACACCCTCTATCGCGACTTATCCACACTTATCCGCAGCGCCATGACGAACCTAAGCTTACTACGTTGAATAGCGCCTGTCAGTAAATATAAAAATACGAAGATTGGACCTCCGAGCTCCCCACTGTAAGCCCTCGCCTCTCGCCCTTCGTTCCTCTTTGAATCCTGTTCCGATCAGCTCGAAGATGCCCCCCCCCACACACTCGGACTTACGACCACACTCTCCACCAGGCCCCTTCCCCGTCAGCCAAACCAATTATACACTTACCCTCCGCAGAGAGATACACACCATATATATCGCAACAACACCATCACATACCTCCCCTCCCCACACAATCCACCCCACCCACCTAACCCGTCAGAGAGATGAAACGACGCCCCTATGTGGAGCTCCGCCCCGCCCCCTCTATTGAATCGGCACTCCGAGCGCAAGATCCCCCCCTGCCTCACCCCTCCTCCACCGCAAAACACTTCACCACACCACCCAACCTTAAACCACTGTCAGGAGAAATCAAGAAGACCCATTGTGAGTCCACCCTTGGCACATGCTTAATTCGATCCAGCGCGGAAGGTCCCCGCCTCCCTACCGACCCCTACCCCTTCCCCCTGCCTTTACCCACCTCTTCCCTACCTCCTCCCCCCCCACACACCTAACCCTGTAGCGAGAAAACAAGATAGAACGTACCCCACAGCTGAAGCTCCACCCTCGGGCCCCTCTTTGGATCGGATCGCCGGAAGATCCCCTCCCCACCCTTCCCCCCCTCTTCCTGCGCTCTCTTCCCCCCCTACCCCTCTCCCGACACGTTCCCTACTCGCCTGCCCCCCCAAACTTGCCCCCCCCCACCACAACCTAATCCCTGTCAAGAGAAAGAAGAAGAACGCCCCACTGCACGAGCGTCCGCCCTAGCCCCCTCTTTGAATCGGATCAGACAAAAGTATGGGTCCCAATCCCCCCAATCCCACCCATAACCCCCACCCACCCCTCCTCTCGCCACACAGGCCCTACTCCCACCCAAAACAAATTATAAACCCACCAGACCCACCCGCCGACCCAACCCACAAGCCTGTCAGTGTAGAGTAAAACTTAGAAGACGCCCCCACTGCTGACGGGCCTCCGCCACTCGCCCCCTGCTGCGAACTCGGCATCAGAGCCAAAATCCGCCCCCCCCCCCCCTGCCCCCCTGCCCCCCCTTCCCCCCACCGCGATCATGCCACCACACACACACACACACAACAACCACGAGACACACACATCTAACCCCACCACCCACCCCTAACTTCCCACCCCGCCCCTAACCCTCCTCCAGGAGACTAACAAAGACCAGAAGCCCCCACCTTGCCTGACAGCCCCGCCCCTCCCCTTCTTTGAACTCGGATCAGCGCTATGCGTGCCAACCGATGGCCTGGGCACACCTTTCCCCTTCCCCCCCCTCCACAGCCATCTACCCCATACTCAACGCAGCAGCTTCCACCAACCCCCCAACCCAACCCAGCCAGACCCCTCCCACCCTGGCCTACCCTGCACCCAAACAATTATAACTCACTCCTCTCACACAAACCCTCCACACCCGCCACCACCACCTCCACTCCCAATGTACCTGCGGCTACTCCACCTAACTCCAGTCGGCCGTTGTTGTATCTGATTGGTTGCACGCAGATTATCATGTGGCGCTGCGGAATTAAGGATGTAGGGCGCATGTCTATGGTAACACACTCTATTGATAAGATAATGTTGTAAGCTCTGTCCGCGGGGTGTGTCGGCGACTGCACACGCATCCTCAGTCGTTTCGCACGCTCGATGGGTGCGGCGAGCCCCCCCCCCCTCGATCTTTTAGCCCCCACCCCTACCTCCACACCGCACATAAACACATTATCACACAGGAGATGAAAAAGAAGACCGCCCCACTGCTGAGCTCCGCCCTCGGCCCCTCTTTGAATCGGATCAGATAAGATGGGTCCCAATCCCCCCCACCCCCCAACCCGCTCAGCCCCTCTTTCCCACAACAGGCCCTACCTCCCACCCAAACAATTATAACACCCGCCCACCCACATTTACCTGTCAAGTAGATGGAAAAAGAAGAAGCCCCACTGCTGAGCTCCGCCCTCGCCCCCCTCTATGAATCTGATCAGTCGAAAGATGGGTCCCATCCCCCCAACCCCTCTCCCCACCCCTCTCCCCCACACAGGCCCTACCTCCACCCAAACAATTATAACACCCACCCACCCATCCCACCCACCCACGCACATATACCTTCAGTAGATAAAAAACGAAGAAAAGCCCCACTGGCTAAGCTCCGCCCTCTCCCCCTCTTTGAATCCGATCAGTCGTAAAGATGGTCCACCAATCCCCCCCCCTCCCCCTCCCCCCCCCCACTCCACACAGGCCCTACCCTCAGCCAACAACTATAACTCACTCCGAAAACACACACACACACATACCCTCCCTCCCCACACACACCACCACCCACCCCACCTAACCCTGTCAGGAGATGAAAAAGAAGACGCCCCCACTGCTGAGCTCCGCCCCGCCCCTCTTCTGAAATCGATCAGCCGCAAGATCCCCCCCTGCCTACCCCTCCTACCCCCCACCGCACATAAACACACTCGTACGAACACGACACCCCACCCACCTAACCCTGACAGGAGATGAAAGAGAGAAGCCCCACTGCCAAGCTCTGCCCTGCCCCCTCTTGAATGGATTAGCCGAAAGATCCCCCCCTGCCTACCCCTACCCCCCCCACCACACATAAACACACACACACCACCCTACCTAACCCTGTCAGGAGAAAAAAAAGACGCCACACTGCTGAGCTCCGCCCTCGCCCCCTCTTTAAACCGGATCAGCCGCAAGATGGGCCCAACTCAGGTTGGCCCCCGGGTTGTGATTGGGAGGGGACCCCCCCCTTTTGTCTGTGAGGATGCCCAGGAGCTTGACCACCATCTGGAGTGATGCTGAACTTTGAGCGTGCAGCTAGTCCTGGTAGGTGGAGGAGGTGTGTGTGTGTGTGTTGGAGTAGGGTGGGTTGGGGTTGGGTAGTGTGAGTTGTGTGTGTGTGTGTTTGGGGGGGGGGGGAGCAGATGAGCCAAACGATTGTGTCCCACTCAGGTTGGCCTTGGGGTGATCGGAGGGGCTGTCTGTTTAGAATGGCCCAGGAGCTTGACCCACCATCTGGAGTGATCTGAACATGTTGAGCGTGCAGCCTGGTAGGTGGAGGGGGGGGGGGGTGGACAAGATGTGGGTGGGTGAGTGTGTGTGTGTGTGTGTGTGTGTTGTGTGTGTGGGGGGGGGGGGGGGGGGGGGGGGGGGGTAGGGTTGCTTTTTTGTGTGTGTGTGCGTGTGAAGGTGGGAGGGTGTGGGTGGGTGGGGTGGGTGGATGGGTGAGGGGCGGCCTCTAGAATATCAATGACACCAATCACCCCACCCACTATAAGTATTGCCTTCACTAAAAAAAGAAGAAAACAAATGACCACTCACTAAATGTATCGCTTTAAACAAATAACCACTCACTAAATGTATCGCTTTAAACAAATGACCACTTCAGCTCACTAAATGTATCGCTTTAAACAAATGACCACTCACTTAAATGTCTTCGCTTAAACAAATGACCACTCATCTAAATGTATCGCTTTAAACAAATGACCACTCACTAAAGTATCGCTTTAAACAAATGAAAACCACTCACTAAATGTCTCGCTTTAAACAAATGACCACTCACTAAATGTATTATCGCTTTAAAGCAAATGCACCACTCACTAAATGTAAATCGCTTTAAACAAATGACACTCACTCAATGTATCGCTTTAACACATGACCACTCACTAAATTGTCTCGCTTTAAACAATATGACCACTCACTAAAATCGCCTTCTTAAACACAAGCATGACCACTGCACTCAATTGTCCGCTTTAACAACTCATGACCACCACCATAAATTGTATTCTTTATAAACAAATGACGCATGTCACTTAAATGAAAATGACCACTCACTGCCTTTTAACACTAAATGACCACATCGCTTTAAACAAATGAACCACTATGTATCGCTTTAAACAATGACCACTCACTACAATGCTATCGCCTTTAAACAAATGACCACTCATAAGAATGTATCGCTTTAAAACAAATGACCAACTCACTAAATGTCCGCTTAAACTAAAGTTTCACCACTCAAATGTATCGCCTTTTAAAAAATGACCAGCTCAGCTAAATGAGTATCGCATTAAAACAAAATGACCACTCACTAAATGTATCGCTTTAAACCAATGACACTCACTAAAGTATCGCTTAAACAAATGGACCAAAACTGAACAAAATTGACCGCTAATTAAACAACATATGAACCACTCACTAAATGTATCGCTTTAAAACAAATGACCACTCACTAATGATGTAGATCGCTTTTAAACAAAGACCAACAAATGACCAAATGTACTAAAAATTTCGAACAAATGACCATCAGCTAATGATGTATCGCCTTTAAACAAATGAATCACTAACAACGATGTATCGCTTTAAAAACAAATGACACTCACTAAATGTTCGCTTTAAACAAATGACACCTTCAAACAAATGGTATCGCTTTAAACAAATGACCACTCACTTGAAGTATTGCTTTTAATTGTATTGCTTTTAAACAAATGACCACTCACTAAATGTATCGCTTTAAAAAATGACCACTCACTAAATGTATCGCTTTAAACAAATGACCACTCACTAAATGTATCGCTTTAAACAAATGACCACTCACTAAATGTAAGTCGCTTTAACAAATGACCACTCACTAAATTGTATCGCTTTAAACAAATACACTCACTAAATGTATCGCTTTAAAACAAATGACCAGATCTTCGCTTAAACAAATGACCACTCACTAAATGTATCGCTTGAAACAAATGACCACTCACTAAATGTATCGCTTTAAACCTCACTCTACAAATGACCAATGACTCAATGTATCGCTTTAATCGCTTTAAACAAATGACCACTCACTAAATGTATCGCTTTTGCTACCACTCACTAAATGTATCGGGTTTAATAAGATGACCACTCACTAACATGCTTTAAACAAATGTACGCACTCACTGAAATGGTATTGCAAATGACCCATTAAATGTATTCATTAATACAAATGACCACTCACTAAAAGTGCTAAACAAATCCACTCACTAAATGCTTTAAATGACCACTCACTAAATGTATCGCTTTAAACAAATGACCACTCAAACGTAAATGTATCGCTTTAAACAAATCCCACTCATCTTAAATGACCTCACTATGAATCATTCTAATTATTGTAAATCGCTTTAACCTTCACCCTAAAATGTGTACCTCGCTTTAAACAAAATGACCATTCATCTATATGACCACTGATCGCCTTTCAAAAACAAGAATATGATCCACTAAATGAATTGGGTATCTATGTTATCGGGGCTATTAAACAATATGACCACTCACTAAAAATTGTGTGCTTGTAAAACAACATGACTTCAAACAAATGACACTCACTAACATGACGCTTTAAAGCTCAAACATCGCGCTTTAAACAATGACCACTCACTAAATGTATCGTTTACAGATAATGACACGTTCTAACAAACAAATGACACTCACCTCACTAACTTTTAAAACAAATGACCAGCTCAAGTAATGTATCTTTAAACAAATGACCACTCACTAAATGTCACTCCGCTTCTCAAATGTCGTTGAAACAACTATCGACCACTCACTAAAACTGTAAAACAAATGACCACTCACTAAATGTATCTGCTTTTTCCACTTCGATGACCCTCTCTACTAAAAGTATCGCTTTAAACAAATGACCACTCACTAAAATGTATCGGCTTTAAACAAAATGACCACTCACTAAAATCGCTCTTAAACATGAAACAATACCACTCACTAAATTGTCCACTCCTGAAATGTCATCGCTTTAAACAAATGACCAAATGACCACTCCACTAACATGTATCAAATCACTCATAAATGTCTCGCTTTAAACAAATGACCACTCACTAAATGTATCGCTTTAAACAAATGACCACTCACTAAATGTCACGCTCGCTTTAAACAAATGACCACACTTGTATCGCTTTAAACAAATGACCACTCACTAAATGTATCGCTTTAAACAAATGACCACTCACTAAATATCGCTTTAAACGACCACTGTATCTTTAACAAATGACACTCACTAAATGTATCGCTTTAAACAAATGACCACTCACTAAATGTATCGCTTTAAACAAATGACCAACTAACTGAACTTTCGTAGTGAGCCAGTCACTGTATCGCTTTAAACAAATGACCACTCACTAAATGTCTCGTCTTAAATCACTCAACTAAAGAGCCAAATGACACTCACTAAATGTATCGCTTTAAACAAATAATGTATCTCACCTCACAGTCAAAATGTATGCGCTTGTTAAACAAATGTCACTCGCTTTAACAAATGACCACTCACTAAATGTGATGTTTATCCACTCCTCGCTTATAAACAAATTAAACACAAATGTATCGCCTCTGGACCACTCCACTAATGTTGCTTTAAACAATCCAATGACCAACTCGCATTAGGCAATGACCACTCACTAAATGTCCTCGCTTTAAAGCAAAATGAACAAATGTTATCTTAAACCAAAAATGACCCAACTAAAATGTAAAAGACCACTCACATAAATGTATCGCTTTAAACAAATGACCACTCACTAAATGTATCGCTTAAACAAATAAAAACACACTCAAACAAATGACCACTCACTAAATGTATCGCTTAAACAAATGACCACTCACTAATTGGTCTCGCTCTTAAACAAATGTATCGCTTTAAACAAATTTTGACCACTCACTAAATGTCTCGCTTTAAACAAATCACTTACAATGACCCAAAGCTGCACTAAATTATCGCTTTAAACAAATGACCACTCACTAAATTGTCTCGCTTTAAACAAATGACCACAACTCACTAAAAGTTATTATATTTAAATGTCAATCGCTTTAAACAAATGAACTCACAAATGTATCGCTTTAAACAAAAATGACCACTCATAAATGTATCGCTTTAAACAAATGACCACTCACTAAATGTCTCGCTTTAAAACAAAAAAAATGACCACTCACTAAATGTATCGCTTTAAACAATGACCACTCACTAAATGTATCAAATGACCACTCTAACAATAAGTCTTCGCTAGATTAAATCCAAAATGACCACTCACAAATGGGATAAATAGCTAAAAAAATTAACCAAAAATGACCAACTCAAAAAACTAAAAAAATGTATCACAAAATGGGAAAACCACTAAATGTGAACTTTAAAGCAAATGACTCACTAAACATCGCTTTTAAACAAAAAAAATGACCACTCACTAAATGACGCACTCACTCAGTACTCGCTTTAAAAACAAATGAAACCAACTAAACCGCTTTACTCACTAAATGTATCGCTTTAAAGCAAATGAACATCACTCACGCTTTTTAACCAAATGACCCACTAATTGTCTCGCTTTAAACCAAATGCTCTGAAAACCAAGATGACCACTCACTAAATCGCTTTAAACAATGACAACACTCACTAAATGTATCGCTTTAAACAAGTGACCTCCACCGAACAAATGATCCGCTTTAACATGACACTAAATGTTATCGCTTAAACAATTAAGTGACCACTCTACTAAATGCTTTAAACAATGATGACCACTCACTAAAAATGTATCGCTTTAAAAAAAACAAATGAACCACTCAAACTAAATGTTCGCTTTAAACAAATGGACCACTCACTAAATGCCCGGCTTTAAGACACCGACTAAAATGTATCGCCTTTACAAATGGACCACTCATGACGCCATCCACTTAAATGTATCGCTTTAAAACAAATGACCACTCACTAAATGTATCGCTTTAAACAAATGACCACTCACTAAATCGCTTTTACCAACGACGTATGTCATCGCTTTAAACCAAAATGACCACTCACTAAATGTATCGCTTTAAACAAATGACCACTCACTAATTGTCTCGCTTTAAACAAATGACCACTCACTAATGTATCGCTTTTTTAAACAAATGACCACTCACTAAATGTATCGCTTTAAACGAGAAATGGACCACTCACTAAAACAAATGACCACTCACTAAATGTATCGCTTTAAACAATGACCACTCACTAAATTGTATCGCTTTAAACAAATGACCATGACCCACTCACAGTCAAATGATCGCTTTTAAACTCCACTAAATGTATCGCTTTTAAACAATGACCACTTCACTAAATGTATGCTTTAAACAAATGACCACTCACTAATTGTCTCGCTTTAAACAAATGAACTCACTAATCGTCAAAGTGACCAACTACTCGCTTTATCCACCTCACACGCATTTAAAACAAATGAGACCAAGTCACTAAACTGTATCGCTTAACTAAATTGGGTAATCAAATGACCACCATCACAAAAGACCCACTAAATGTATCGCTTTAAACAAATGACCACTCACTAAATGTATGCTTTATATCCTTTAACAACCACTACTCACTAAATGTATCGCTTTAAACAAATGACCTCACTCACTAAACTGTATCGCTTTTCTAAACAAAGTGACCACTCACTAAAATGTATCGCTTTAATACATAAACAAATCAAACTGACCACTCACTAAAACGCGCTTTATCAACGGAGGGGGGGCCTTTAAACAAATGACCACTCACTAATTCGCTTTTGGAAAACAAATGACCACTCACTAATGTATCGCTTTAAACAAAAAATGACCACTCACTAAATGTATCGCTATTAAACAAATGACCGTCACTCACTAAATGTATCGCTTTAAACAAATGACCACTCACTAAATGTATCGCTTTAACAAAGGACCACTGGACCACTGCAACTAAATGTATCGCTTTAAACAAATGACCACTCACTAAATGTCCCCGCTTTAAACAAATCGACCACTCTACTAAGATAATGTATCGCTTTAAACAAATGACCACTTCACTAATTGATATTAGTATTGTCATCAGTTATAGCAAGATGTTCATGCAAGCTCACTCAAATGGCTGATTCGTAAGGCATGAATGTAAATATAGCGCGTCATCGTGCTCTAAAGTAACTCGCACCGCGGGGACTGTTTTAAAACAAATCCACTCACTAACATGCGCTTTAAACAAAATGACCACTCACCTAAAACTGTATCGCTTAAACAAATACCACTCAACTAAAATGCCCCTTTTAAACGCTTTAAACAAATCCATTAAATGTCTCGCTTTTAACAACACGACCAACTCACTAAACTGCGCCTGAATGACCAATATGACATCATATTATTATCGCTTTAAACAAATGAACCACTTTACACTCTCGCCTTTAAACAAATTTGACACTACCACTAAATGTTATCACTTAAATGCTTTAAAAACAAATGACCACTCACTAAATTTAAATAAATGTATAATTGTTCGCTTTAAACATGGATATGACCACTCACTAATTGTCTCGCTTTAAACAAAGGACCACTTCTCATGTTGGAAAACAAATCCACTCACTAAATGTATCGCTAAACAAATGACCACCACACTCACTAATTCTCGCCTTTATGTTGAATCGTATCTGAAACAAATGACTCCACTCACTAAATGTATCGCTTTAAACAAATGACCACTCACTAAATGTATCGCCTGTTCAAGAAGTGTACTCACTTTAAACAATGTATCGCTTTAAAGGCGCTTTAAACAAATGAACAAATGACACACACTAAATGTATGCTTTAAACTTAAATGACCATGACCCACTCACACAATGCTAAATCGTATCCGGCTTTAAACAATGACCACTCACTCAGAAGGCCATTGTCCGCTCCTTAACACAATAAACCAAATGACACTCGACTTAAATGTATCGCTTTAAACAAATCAACTAAATGACTTAAGACATAATGAGCTCTCACTAAATGTATCGCTTAAATGTATCTTAAAACAAAATGACCACTCACTAAATGTATTCGCTTTAAACAAATGACCCACTCACTAAATTGTATCGCTTTAAACAAATGACCACTACTCGCTTTAAACAAATGACCACTCACTAAAATGCTTAAACAAATCACTCACTAAATTGTATCTTTAAACAAATACCACTCACTAAAGTATCGCTTTAAACAAATGACCACTCCACTAGTATGTGCTTTACAAATGACCACTCACTAAATGTATCGCTTTAAAAACAAATGATCCAAAACTCACTAAAACTGTATCGTCTTTAAACAAATGAGTGGTATCCAACTCCACTAAAATGTATCGCTTTAAAAATGTTACAAAAATGACCACACACTAAATGTATCGGCTTTAAACAAAATGACCACTCACATAAATGTATCGCTTTAAACAAATGACCACTCACTAAATGTATCGCCTTTTAAACAAATGACCACTCACTAAATTGTCTCGCGACCACTCACTAACGCTTTAAACACAATGACACTCACTAAATGTATCGCTGACCCACTCACTAAACGCTTTAAATGACCACTCACTAAATGTATCGCTTTAAACAAATGACCACTCACTAAATGTATCGCTTTAAACAAATGACCACTCACTAAATGTATCGCTTTAAACAAATGACCACTCACTAAATGTATCGCTTTAAACAAATGACCACTCACTAAATGTATCGCTTTAAACAAATGACCACTCACGTAATGTACTTTAAACAAATGACCACTCACTAAATGTATCGCTTAAACAAATGACCACTCACTAAATTTGTATCGCTTTAAAACAAATGACCACTCACTAATGTATCGCTTTAAACAAATGACCACTCACTAAATGTATCGCTTTAAACAAATGACCACTCACTAAATGTATCGCTTTAAACAAATGACCACTCACTAAATGTATCGCTTTAAAACAAATGACCACCACCTAAATGTATCGCTTTAAAACAAATGACCACTCACTAAATGTATCGCTTTAAACAAATGACCAACTCACTAAATTGTATGCTTTAAACAAATGACCACTCACTAAATGTATCGCTTTAAACAAATGACCACTCACTAAATGTATCGCTTTAAACAAATGACCACTCACTAAATGTATCGCTTTAAACAAATGACCACTCACTAAATGTATCGCTTTAAACAAATGACCACTCACTAAAATGTATCGCTTTAAACAAATGACCACTCACTAAATGTATCGCTTAAACAAATAACCACCTCACTAAATGTATCGCTTTAAACAAATGAAATGTATCGCACAAATGACCACTCGCTTTAAACAAATGAACTAAATGTATCGCTTTAAACAAATGACAATGTATCGCTTTAAACAAATGACTAAATGTATCGCTAAACAATGACCACTCACTAGTATCGCTTAAACAAATGACCACTCACTAATTGTCTCGCTTTAAACAAATGACCACTCACTTAATGTATCGCTTAAACAAATGACACTCACTAAATGTTATAGCTTTAAACAAATGACACTCACTAAATGTATCGCTTTAAAACAAATGACCACTCACTAAAGTAAGACCCACTCACTAAATGTATCGCTTTTAACAAATGACCAGACTCACTAGTCAAGGTAAGTCAAGTCAAAAATGATACGCAACAATGCCAATACTAAAAATATCTCCTTGGATATACACATAAATATGTACATATATAAATAAATGCGTTAAATAAAAAACAGATGATCACCCCCACCTACTGAAAGTATTGCGTTAAATAAAAAAAGAAGGGGAAAAACTAATCATCCCCTCCCACTAAAAGTATTGCCTTCATTAAAAAAATTAATAACCCTCTTAAAGTATCACCACTAAAATTATTGCTTTAAATACATAAAAATATAACAAATTGCCACCTCCTTAAATTATTGCTTTAAAAAAAAGGGAAACAAATGATTATCCCCACCCACTAAAAGTATTGCCTTCAATACATAAGAAGAAAACAAATGATCATCCACTACATTTATCGCTTTATAAAATAAATAAATAATTATCATCCCTACCCACTAATAGCATTGCCTTAAATACATAAGAATAAAACAATTGATCACCCCTAATAACCCCCAGTACTAAAATAATCGCAATTGTATAAATTTATTTGTATAAAAAAAAAAAAAAAAAAAATGTATACAAATAATAAATGCTAAAATTATCGCATTGTATATACAAGTAAACGAATACTAAAAATATCGCCTTACAAATAGACACATACTAAAAATATCGCCTTATAAATAACTACTGCAAAAATGACCACCCCCACCCACTGAGCAGGCCAGTTCCTCCTAGTGCCGGGTTCCTTCGGTTTTGGATAGTTTGGAATTTCAACAACATTACTAAAAATATCGCCTGGTATCTCCATAGGTGCCTAAGTCCAAAAACGCCCTAAGTTGGTACAAGATTGTGGTACAGAGCCGTACAGGCCCCAAAATGCTCGGAATCGAATTCTGTCTGGCCCACCTTTCGCACAATTGTGTCAGCTACGCGCACATGTATTTCCGGTCCGCATTCGCATGCGGTCGCGAGCAGCCTTGTATGGATAAGGTGGCAGTACATCAGATGTGTGATAAAGTGTGGTACAAATCCAGATCGCGCCAGACACGAGGCCGCGCGAGCTATTCCGAATCATGTTACCGGGTAGACAGGCTTATCAAACCCCTACCACAAGGTTGGAGGCTGCGCTTCAGCCTTGGCCTCGGAATTTTCTGAGATAGCAGTACAACTCGAAAATTCACCTGATCACCTCCCAATCCCACCTCCCATCTTGAGATTTCACACCCTTTCACCAAATCAAAAAACTAACTTCAGATGTGGATGTTTGAAACAAAGTTGGAAACAATGTTATTTTTGAATATATTTTGTAAATATATTTTAATTTTGAAATTTCAAATTTCAAAAAAAAAAAGTTAGTCTTCGTGCTACGAAGTAAAGCTAAGACCCAAAATGAAACAATTCAGCTTGTGCAGCGTTGTACCACACTTAGGGCACCCACAACGTGTAAATAATCAGTATTTCTGGGGTCCATATTCACCCGTACTGCCCATGTACTGCCATCCAAAACCTGATGTAACAATTTCTTATGAGGAAAGATGTGCACAATAGGGCTACCTACTTCTATTTTACGAAAACTTGTTTTTGATAGCGTTAGGCTCCGTTCCACTTATACGTAAAATCCGGACCGACTTAGGGAGCCCCATGGTGAAAACAATCACATGTTTTGCTTTGCTTGCTTCCCACAACCTGAGAGAACCCAACTCTGAGTATTTATATGTTGAACTGATGTGGTTAGGTAACTAAGTAGCTAACAAAAGTTTTCTTTGGACTTGAGGTAATAGGTGAAAACCATCCGTACCACTCAGGGTCGGACTTAGGCACTAATGGAGATATATACAAATAAATTAATACTAAACATAAAATAAATACAAATAAAATGAAATAGAATGAAATAGAATATAATAAAATAAAATAAAAATAAATAAATCAATGGTAAACATGAAATAAATAAAATAAAATAGAATAAAATAAAATAAAAATAAAACAAATATATATACAAATCAATCAATACTAAACATTAAAAACAAATGATCACCCCCACCCACTTCCCAGGCGAGTCCCTCCTCTTGGTGGGTGACTCCGTTTTTTAATAATTTGACTTTTCAACAAGAATACAAAAATATCGCCTTGTATATAAAAATAATGATCACCCCCACCCACTTCCCAGGCGAGTCCCTCCTCTTGGTGGGTGACTCCGTTTTTTAATAATTTGACTTTTCAACAAGAATACAAAAATATCGCCTTGTATATAAAAATAATGATCACCCCCACCCACTGCGCAGGCGAGTCCCTCCTCTTGGTGGGTGACTCCGTTTTTTAATAATTTGACTTTTCAACAAGAATACAAAAATATCACCTTGTATATAAAAATAATGATCACCCCCACCCACTGCGCAGGCGAGTCCCTCCTCTTGGTGGGTGACTCCGTTTTTTAATAATTTGACTTTTCAACAAGAATACAAAAATATCGCCTTGTATATAAAAATAATGATCACCCCCACCCACTGCGCAGGCGAGTCCCTCCTCTTGGTGACTGACTCCGTTTTTTAATAATTTGACTTTTCAACAAGAATACAAAAATATCGCCTTGTATATAAAAATAATGATCACCCCCACCCACTGCGCAGGCGAGTCCCTCCTCTTGGTGGGTGACTCCGTTTTTTAATAATTTGACTTATCAACAAGAATACAAAAATATCGCCTTGTATATAAAAATAATGATCACCCCCACCCACTTCCCAGGCGAGTCCCTTCTCTTGGTGGGTGACTCCGTTTTTTAATAATTTGACTTTTCAACAAGAATACAAAAATATCGCCTTGTATATAAAAATAATGATCACCCCCACCCACTGCGCAGGCGAGTCCCTCCTCTTGGTGGGTGACTCCGTTTTTTAATAATTTGAATTTTCAAACAAGAATACAAAATATTTGTATATAAAATAATGATCACCCCACCCACTTCGCAGGCGAGTCCCTTCCTCTTGGTGGGTGACTCCGTTTTTTAATAATTTGACTTTTCAACAAGAATACAAAAATATCGCCTTGTATATAAAAATAATGATCACCCCCACCCACTGCGCAGGCGAGTCCCTCCTCTTGGTGGGTGACTCCGTTTTTTAATAATTTGAATTTTCAACAAGAATACAAAAATATCGCCTTGTATATAAAATAATGATCACCCCCCACCCACTGCGCAGGCGAGTCCTCCTCTGGTGGGTGACTCCGTTTTTTAATAATTTGACTTTTCAACAAGAATACAAAAATATCGCCTTGTATATAAAAATAATGATCACCCCCACCCACTGCGCAGGCGAGTCCCTCCTCTTGGTGGGTGACTCCGTTTTTTAATAATTTGACTTATCAACAAGAATACAAAAAATATCGCCTTGTATATAAAAAAATGATCACCCCCACCCACTTCGCAGGCGAGTCCCTCCTCTTGGTGGGTGACTCCGTTTTTTTTAATAATTTGACTTTTCAACAAGAATACAAAAATATCGCCTTGTATATAAAATAATGATCACCCCCACCCACTGCGGCAGGCGAACTCCGTCTCCTCTTGGTGAGTGACTCCGTTTTTTAATAATTTGACTTTTCAACAAGAATACAAAAATATCGCTTGTATATAAAAATAATGATCACCCCCACCCACTGCGCAGGCAAGTCCCTCCTCTTGGTGAGTGACTCCGTTTTTAATAATACAAATAATTTGACAAGAATACAAAAATATCGCCTTGTATATAAAAATAATGATCACCCCCACCCACTGCGCAGGCGAGTCCCTCCTCTTGGTGGGTGACTCCGTTTTTTTAATAATTTGACTTTTCAACAAGAATACAAAAATATCGCCTTGTATATAAAAATAATGATCACCCCCCACCCACTGCGCAGGCGAGTCCTCCTCTTGGTGGGTGACTCCGTTTTTTAATAATTTGACTTTTCAACAAGAATACAAAAATATCGCCTTGTATATAAAAATAATGATCACCCCCACCCACTGCGCAGGCGAGTCCCTCCTCTTGGTGGGTGACTCCGTTTTTTAATAATTTGACTTTTCAACAAGAATACAAAAATATCGCCTTGTATATAAAAATAATGATCACCCCCACCCACTGCGCAGGCGAGTCCCTCCTCTTGGTGGGTGACTCCGTTTTTTTTAATAATTTGACTTTTTCAACAAGAATACAAAAAATATCGCCTTGTATATAAAAATAATGATCACCCCCACCCACTTCCAGGCGAGTCCCTCCTCTTGGTGGGTGACTCCGTTTTTAATAATTTGACTTTTCAACAAGAATACAAAAAATATCGCCTTGAGTATATAAAAATAATGATCACCCCCACCCACTGCGCAGGCGAGTCCTTCCTCTTGGTGGGTGACTCCGTTTTTAATAATTTGACTTTTCAACAAGAATACAAAAATATCGCCTTGTATATAAAAATAATGATCACCCCCACCCACTGCGCAGGCGAGTCCCTCCTCTTGGTGGTGACTCCGTTTTTTAATAATTTGACTTTTTCAACAAGAATACAAAAATATCGCCTTGTATATAAAAATAATGATCACCCCACCCACTGCGCAGGCGAGTCCCTCCTCTTGGTGGGTGACTCCGTTTTTTAATAATTTGACTTTTCAACAAGAATACAAAAATATCGCCTTGTATATAAATAATGAATCACCCCCACCCACTGCGCAGGCGAGTCCCTCCTCTTGGTGGGTGACTCCGTTTTTTAATAATTTGACTTTTCAACAAGAATACAAAAATATCGCCTTGTATATAAAAAATAAATGATCACCCCCACCCACTGCGCAGGCGAGTCCCTCCTCTTGGTGATGACTCCGTTTTTTAATAATTTGACTTTTCAACAAGAATACAAAAAATATCGCCTGTATATAAAAATAAATGATCACCCCCACCCACTGCCAGGCGAGTCCCTCCTCTTGGTGGGTGACTCCGTTTTTTTAATAATTTGACTTTTCAACAAGAATACAAAAATATCGCCTTGTATATAAAAATAATGATCACCCCCCCACTGGCAGGCGAGTCCCTCCTCTTGGTGGGTGACTCCGTTTTTTAATAATTTGACTTTTCAACAAGAATACAAAAATATCGCCTTGTATATAAAAATAATGATCACCCCCACCCACTGCGCAGGCGAGTCCCTTCTCTTGGTGGGTGACTCCGTTTTTTAATAATTTGACTTTTCAACAAGAATACAAAAATATCGCCTTGTATATAAAAATAATGATCACCCCCACCCACTGAATACAAAAATATCGCCTTGTAGTGCGAGTCCCTCCTCTTGGTGGGTGACTCCGTTTTTTAATATATTTGACTTTTCAACAAGAATACAAAAATATCGCCTTGTATATAAAAATAATGATCACCCCCACCCACTGCGCAGGCGAGTTCCCTTCTCTTGGTGGGTGACTCGTTTTTTAATAATTTGACTTTTCAACAAGAATACAAAAATATCGCCTTGTATATAAAAAAATAATGATCACCCCCACCCACTGCGGAGGCGAGTCCCTCCTTTTGGTGAACTGACTTCCGTTTTTTAATAATTTGACTTTTCAACAAGAATACAAAATATCGCCTTGTATATAAAAATAATGATCACCCCCACCCTGCGCAGGCGAGTCCTCCTCTTTGGTGGGTGACTCCGTTTTTTTAATAATTTGACTTATCAACAAGAATACAAAAATATTCGCCTTTGTATATAAAAAAAATGATCACCCCCACCCACTTCCAGGCGAGTCCTTCTCTTGGTGGTGACTCCGTTTTTTAATAATTTGACTTTTCAACAAGAATACAAAAATATCGCCTTGTATATAAAAAATAATGATCACCCCCACCCACTGCGCAGGCGAGTCCTCCTCTTGGTGGGTGACTCCGTTTTTTAATAATTTGACTTTTTCAACAAGAATACAAAAATATCGCCTTGTATATAAAATAATGATCACACCCACTGCGCAGGCGAGTCCCTCCTCTTGGTGGGTGACTCCGTTTTAATAATTTGACTTTCAACAAGAATACAAAAATATCGTTGTTATATAAAAATAATGATCACCCCCACCCACGCGCAGGCGAGTCCCTCCTCTTGCTGACTCCGTTTTTAATAATTTGACTTTTCAACAAGAAATACAAAAATTATCGCCTTGTATATAAAAATAATGATCACCCACCACTGCGCAGGCGAGTCCCTCCTCTTGGTGGGTGACTCCGTTTTTTAATAATTTGACTTATCAACAAGAATACAAAAATATCGCCTTGTATATAAAAAAAATGATCACCCCCACCCACTTCCCAGGCGAGTCCTTCTCTTGGTGGGGTGACTCCGTTTTTTTAATAATTTGACTTTTCAACAAGAATACAAAAATATCGCTTGTATATAAAATAATGATCACCCCCACCCACTGCGCAGGCGAGTCCCTCCTCTTGGTGGGTGACTCCGTTTTTTAATAATTTGACTTTTCAACAAGAATACAAAAATATCGCCTTGTATATAAAAATAATGATCACCCCCACCCACTGCGCAGGCGAGTCCCTCCTTGTGGTGGGTGCCTCTGGTTTTGGATAGGTTCAAATGTCAGCAACAAAACTAAACATATCGCCTTGCAGGGGGGGGGTGAGGGGGGGGGGGCAGAAAAGACAGTTATTTGACCGCACCTTCGATATGGTGTCCGATTCAGATGGGAGTTGGAATTGCGGAAGTTTTCATACAAAAAGAGGGGGGAAATAGAGTTGGGAAACAAGTTTTTTTACCCCCCCCCCCCCCCTCCTCCCTCCTAAAACCCGATTATCTCACCCTACCCCCCTAAAATGGGGTCATTCGAAATATCTTTTCTGGCCCATTCCAGTTATGATCTTACATCTTTCATGGGGTTTCCCAAACGTAATTTATCGCGAAGTTAAGAGATGGGCCGCATTGGTTGATAAAAACTTTGGACCCCTCTAACTTTTGTACAACTTTATTTTTGGCTCAATATTTTTTTATAGTTCGAGGATAGGCTCTATTCAAAGCGAATGTGCGGTACGGCAGCTTTTTTCTTGCCCCCCCCCCTCGTCTCCTTGTATATAAAAATAAATAAATACTAAAAAGAAGAGAACACAAAAATTGATCATCCCCACCACTGTGAAGGGGAGTTCCCCTCTCGTGGTGGGTGCCTCCGATTATGGATAGTTCGAAATGTCAACAACAAGGCACAAAATATCGCTTTGTGTCTCATATTCATAAATTAAAAATTAAAAATAGCACACAAATTATCACCCCCACCCAATGCCCAGACAAGTCCCTTCGCGTGGTGGGTGCTTCTGGTTTTGGATAGAGCTATATAATCAATTAGAAGTCCGCCCTCATGCCCTCCCCCTCCCCCTGTCAATTAGAAGTCCGCCCTCATGCCCTCCCCGTCCCCCTGTCAATTAGAAGTCCGCCCTCATGCCCTCCCCCTCCCCCTATAGAGCTATAGCCTGAAATGTCAACATAAGTACTACAATTATCGCCTTGTATATACAAATAAATAAATGCTCAAATATAAATAAATGATCATCCCCACCCAATGCGCAGGCTAGTCCCTCTTGTGGTGTGTACCTCCAGTTTTTGATAGTTTGAAACTCCAACAACAATATTAAGAAGATTGCCTTGTATATGCAAATAAACAATATTAAGAATAGTGCCTTGTATATGCAAATAAACAATATTAAGAATAGTGCCTTGTATATGCAAATAAACAATATTAAGAACATTGCCTTGTATATGCAAATAAACAATATTAAGAATAGTGCCTTGTATATGCAAATAAACAATATTAAGAATAGTGCCTTGTATATGCAAATAAACAATATTAAGAACATTGCCTTGTATATGCAAATAAACAATATTAAGAATAGTGCCTTGTATATGCAAATAAACAATATTAAGAACATTGCCTTGTCTATGCAAATAAACAATATTAAGAACATTGCCTTGTATATGCAAATAAACAATATTAAGAATAGTGCCTTGTATATGCAAATAAACAATATTAAGAATAGTGCCTTGTATATGCAAATAAACAAAATTAAGAACATTGCCTTGTATATGCAAATAAACAATATTAAGAATAGTGCATTGCACTTGATATGCAAATAAACAATATTAAGAACATTGCCTTGTATATGCAAATAAACAAAATTAAGAACATTGCCTTGTATATGCAAATAAACAATATTAAGAACATTGCCTTGTATATGCAAATAAACAATATTAAGAATAGTGCCTTGTATATGCAAATAAACAATATTAAGAACATTGCCTTGTATATGCAAATAAACAATATTAAGAATAGTGCCTTGTATATGCAAATAAACAATATTAAGAACATTGCCTTGTATATGCAAATAAACAATATTAAGAACATTGCCTTGTATATGCAAATAAACAATATTAAGAATAGTGCCTTGTATATGCAAATAAACAATATTAAGAATAGTGCCTTGTATATGCAAATAAACAAAATTAAGAGCATTGCCTTGTATATGCAAATAAACAATATTAAGAACATTGCTTATATGTAAATAACAATATTAAGAACATTGCCTTGTATATGCAAATAAACAATATTAAGAACATTGCCTTGTATATGCAAATAAACAATATTAAGAACATTGCCTTGTATATGCAAATAAACAATATTAAGAATAGTGCCTTGTATATGCAAATAAACAATATTAAGAACATTGCCTTGTATATGCAAATAAACAATATTAAGAATAGTGCCTTGTATATGCAAATAAACAATATTAAGAATAGTGCCTTGTATATGCAAATAAACAATATTAAGAATAGTGCCTTGTATATGCAAATAAACAAATTAAGAGATTATTAAGAATAGTGCCTTGTATATGCAAATAAACAATATTAAGAATAGTGCCTTGTATATGCAAATGAACGATATTAAGAATAGTGCCTTGTATATGCAAATCAACAATATTAAGAATATTTCCTTGTATATGCAAATAAACAATATTAAGAACAGTGCCTTGTATATGCAAATAAACAATATTAAGAACATTGCCTTGTATATGCAAATAAACAATATTAAGAATAGTGCCTTGTATATGCAAATAACATATTAAGAATAGTGCCTTGTATATGCAAATAAACAATATTAAGAATAGTGCCTTGTATATGCAAATAAACAATATTAAGAATAGTGCCTTGTATATGCAAATAAACAATATTAAGAATAGTGCCTTGTATATGCAAATAAACATGCAAATAACAAGTGACTATAGTATCTCCGGCTAACGGTGTGGTGTCCTTAACATCACGTCCTGTGAGTAACTGTATTACACGGATGTAACAATTTCAATTTCAATTTCAAATAAACAAATGCTAAGATTATCGCATTGTACAAGCTGTATCCCCATAGGTGCCTAAGTCTTGGTGAGCATGAATCTATGTTTGTATTAGGTTAGGTTGAAGTCTTGGTGAGCATGAATCACATGGTTTTAGCCTATGGCCTCCAGCCCAAAGACACTTTTTTGGGGGCATAAAAGTTGCCCAGCCACATTCATTTTCAATATATAAATACTCAAATTTGTTTTTTCTCAATTGGTGGGAACCAGGTCAAGTGAAACATGCCAATTTCTTAACTATGGGCTTCTTTAAGTTGGGTCACCTTTTTCATAAACGTGACCCAAGGCCTATCGCGCTCAAAACAAATTCCATTAAAATAAAAAGTAGGTAGACCTGTAGTTCGCACCTTCCTTTACATGTCATGGTGACGGCAGGTTGTGGGATGTAGCGTACAGGCGGTACGGCAGGGCACAGAGCCAAAAATCACTGGCATTTTACATTTCGTGGGTGTCCTAACTCATGTACATAGCTGCGTAGACTCAGTTGCATCATTCTGAGTTCCAGTTTTTGATTGATAGCATGTAGAACAACTAAAAAAAGTTTTTATAATTTAAAATTTCAGATCACACTTGTCAAAAACAATCAAAAACTTTTTTGTTTTCTTTACTTTTCTTTAAATGTCCACATCTGAAGTCAGAATAGTATTTGGGATTTGGGGGTAAATTCTCAAGTTGGGAGGTGGGATTGGGCAAGGGAGGTGAATTTTCGAGTTGTACTGCTATTCCAGTAAATTCCGAAGCCAAGCTGAAGCGCAGCTCCGACCTTGGTGGTCGGGTTCGATAAGCCTTTCGTCCCGCGGAAACTTCATTTGCGGTAGCTCGCGCGATCCCGTAACGCGATCTGGTTGAAGTCGACCCAAGCTTTTTTGTACATCTCGTGTACTGCCATCAGCCTCCCGAGCTGGGCTGCTCGCGGCCAGATGCGAATGCGGCCAGAAATTAGCTGCGCGCCTAGCTGACGCATTCGCGGACAATATGATCTACTCAGAATTCAATTCCAAGCAGTAGGGGTCATGTGGGACCTTGGGTCACAATAGCGATTCAACTTAGGGCGTTTTAGGACTTGGGCACTTATGGAGATAAGCAAACATTAAAAATATCGCCTTACAAAGAAATAAATACTAATCATAAAAATTGATCGCCCCCACCCACTGTGCATGTGAGTCCGTCCTAGTGGTGGGTGCCTTCGGTTTTTGATAGTTTGACATTCTAACAAGAAAACTAAGAATATTGTATACACAAATAAATCAGTGAAACAAAAAATCACCCCCACCCACTTCCAAGGCAAGTCCCTCCTTCCAAATACTAAAAATATTGAACTTTATATACAAAAACAATGTAGATCATTCTTGTCACCTCCACCCAATGCCCAGGCGAGTCCCTTTTAGTGGTGGGTGCCTCCGGATGCGGAAAGAGCAGTTTGTTGCGAGTGCTAGCTGGACTGTGGAGTGAGGGCTGCGGCACCATCCGCATGCCTTCTGAGAACTGTCTGTTCTTCTTGCCACAGAAGCCTTTCATGCCCCTAGGCAATCTGCGCATGCAGCTACTCTTCCCATCAGGTGTGTGTGTGTGTGTGTGTGGTGTGTGTGTGTGTGTGTGTGTGTGTGTGTGTGTGTGTGTGTGTGTGTGTGTGTGTGTGTGTGTGTGTGCATGTGAGTGTGTGTGTGCATGTGTGTGTGTGTGTGTGTGTGTGTGTGCAATGGTGTGGTGTGTGTGTGTGTGTGTAAACCACAGGAACTTCATGCCCCTAGGCAATCTGCGCATGCAGCTTCTCTTCCCATCAGGTGTGGGTGTGTGTTGGTGTGTGTGTGCATGTGTGCATGTGTGTGTGTGTGTGTGTGTGTGTGTGTGTGTGTGTAAACCACAGGAACTTCATGCCCCTAGGCAATCTGCGCATGCAGCTACTCTTCCCATCAGGTGTGTGTGTGTTTACGTGTGTATGTGTACGTGTGTGTGTTTGGGTTGCACTCGGTTTACACACATGTGCACAGTCTTTTCTTCTTGTCACAGACACCCCCTTATGCCCTAAGCAATCTGCCGCATGCAGCTACTCTTCCCATTAGGTGTGTGTGTGTGTGTGTGCATGTGTGTATATGTGTGTGTGTGTGTGTGTGTTAGTACGTGTGTTTTTGTGCATGTGTGTATATGTGTGTGTACGTGTGTGTGTGTTAGTACGTGTGTTTTTGTGCATGTGTGTATATGTGTGTGTACGTGTCTGTGTGTGTGTGTTGGGGTTGCATGTCTGTACGTGTGTGTGTGTACGTGTGTGTGTACGTGTGTGTGTGTTGGGGTTGCATGTCTGTACGCGTGTGTGTGTGTACGTGTGTGCTTGTTGGGGTTGCATATGCCTACGCATGTGAACAGTCTGTTCTTCTTGCCACAGAAGCCTTTCATGCTACTAAGTAATCTGCGAATGCAGCTACTCTTCACATCGTGCGTGTGTGTGTACTGTGTGTGGTGTGTGTGTACGTGTGTGTGGGTGTACGTGTGTGGGGTGTATGTGTTTGTGGGTGTGTACGTGTGTGGTGTGGTGTACGTGTGTGTGTGTGTGTGTGTGTACGTGTGTGTGTAAGTGCGTGTGTATGTTTAGGTTGAAGAGTATGTTCTTCTTGACGCAGAGGAACTTCATGCTCATAGGCAATCTGCGCATGCAGCTACTCTTTACATCATGCATGTGTGTATGTTTACGGCTAATAGTCTGCTCTTCATGACACAGATGAACTTTATTCCCCCAGGCAATCTGCGCATGCAGCTGCTCTTCACATCATGCGTGAGTGTGTAAGTGTGTGTGAACGTGTGTGTGTGTACGTGTGTGTACGTATCTGTGTGTGTACATATGTGTGTGTTCGTGTATACATGTGTGTGTGTGTGTGTGTACGTGTGTGTATGTGTTTGTGTGTGTACGTGTGTGTGTACGAGTTTTGTGTGTGTGTAGTGTGTGTGTGAGTGTCGTAGTGTGTGTACGTGTTGTGTGGGGTGGACGTTGTGTGGACGTGTGTGTTGATGTGTGTGTGTGTGGTGTGTGTGTGTGTAGTGTGTGTGTTAACATGTGCACATGTGTGGTGTGTATGTGTGTGCGTTATGTGTGTGTGTGTGTAGTACATGTGTGTGGTGAGTGTGTGTGTGTGTGTGGCGTATGTGTTGTGTACGTGTGTAAAATGTGGGTGTATGGTACGTGGTGTACGTGTTTTGTGGGTGTATGTTAACCTCGTGCTATGTGTATGTGTATTATATGTTGTTGTACGTGTGTGTGTATGTGTTATTACGCGTGTGATGTACGTGTGTGTACGTGTGGTCTGTGTAGTGTGTGTGTACTGTGTGTGTTGTGTTGTGTATGTGTGAAATTGTGTCTGTGTACATGTGTATACGTGTGTATACGTGTGTGTAATGTGTACAGTGTGTGTGCGTACGTGTGTCTGTGTACGTGTGCGTGTATACGTTTGTGTGTCTGTGTATGTGTGTGTATACGTGTTTTGTGTGGACGTTAGTGTGTCTGTGTACCTGTGTGTGTATACGTGTGTGTATGTGTGTGTGTGTACGTGTGTGTGTAAACGACAACTGTGTGTGTTACGTGCGGTTTGTACGTGTGTGTGTATACGTTTGTATGTCTGTGTATGTGTGTGTTTACGTGTGCACGTGTGTGTACGTGTGTCTGTGCACGTGTGTGTATACGTGTGTGTGTACATGTGTCTGTGTACCTGTGTGTGTATACGTGTGTGTGTATGTGTGTGTGTTTACGTGTGTGTATACGTGTGTGTGTACGTGTGTCTGTGTACGTGTGTGTGTAGACATGTGTGTGTATACGTGTGTGTGTGTGTTTGGGTTGACTTGGTATACACAACATGTGCAAACAGACTGCTCGTCTTTGACGCAGAGGAACTTCATGCCTCAAGGCAATATGCCATTGCAGCTACTCTTCCCACAATCACACACACATACACAAAACACACACACACACACACGAAACACACACACACCGACTTCAGGTTCCAGCACCTTGATCAAGTGACCTTTCTGGCACACCACAAGTCCCCCCCCCCCCCCCCCCCCCACACACACACACACACACAACACACACACACATGCACACACAACAAAACACACACACACACGACTTCCAGGTTCCCAGACCTTGATCAAGTCACCCCTCTGACACCACACAAAGTCTCCAGAGACTCCCAAATCAGGCACACACACACACACACACACACACAACAACACACAAAACACACACACACTGACTGAGGTTACAGGAGCACCTTGATCAAGTGACCTCTTCTGGCACCCCACACAAGTCCCCCCCCCCCCCCACACACACACACACACACACACACACAAACACACACGCCAACACAAGCACACACACACACACAACACAAAACAACACAAAAACCACCACACACAAAAACAACACACACAAAACACACACACACACACACACGACACACACAACACACCACACCACACACACACACACACACACCACACGAAAAACACAACACACGACACGACTTTCAGGTTCCAGCACCTTGACTCAAGTCACCATCTCTGACACCACCACAAGTCCTCCAGAGACTCCCAAAGTCAGGCACACCACACACACACACACACACACACACACACACACACAACAACACACACACAAACCACACCACACAAAACCACACACACTGACTTCAGGCTTCCCAGCACCTTGATCAAGTCACCTCTCTAGACACCACACAGTCCTCCAGAGACTCCCAAGTCAGGCACACACACACACAACACAAAACACACACACACACACACACACAAACACACACAGCTGACTTCAGGTTCCCAGCACCTTGATCAAGTCACTCTCTGACAAACCAACAAAGTTGCCTCCAGAGACTCCCAAATCAGGCACAGACACACTCACACACACACACACAAAACACACACACACCGACTTCAGGTTCCCAGCACCTTGATCGAGTCACCTCTCTGACACCACACAGTCCATCCAGAGACTCCAAATCAGCACAGACACCACACACACCCACCCCACACACACACGAAACACACACACACACACACAAACCACAACACACCACACAACACACACACACCGACTTCAGGTTCCCAGCACTCTTGATCAAGGTGACCCTCTGACACCACACAAGTCCTCCAGAGGACTCCAAGTCAAGCGCAGAACACCCGCAGCCAGCACTTCATCAGAAACAGAGCTGCTACTCTAGTGGGACTCTGCTGAATGTAAGTGTTTGTAGTGTTGCGGGGAGTGTCGGGGGGGATGGGGGGGGGGGGGGGGGGGGATATGCTCCTCTAGTAGACTCCGGCTGCCTTGAATGTGAGTGTGTAGTGTGCTCCGTGTGTGTGTGAGTGTTGTGTTGTGTGTTGTGTATTGTAGTGGGGGGGGGGGGGGGTTATATTTGCTCTCTAAATAG
>JAJSRW010001759.1:0-7500 GCA_022414725.1 Microglena sp. YARC
GAGAGAGATTTGAAACTTTGACTTGTTTGTTTGCTTGACTTGACTTGGAATTGACTTGACTTTGAACTTGCTTGCTTGGACTTGACTAGACTTTTGACTTGACTTGATTGACTTGACTTGACTTTTGAACTTGATTTGACCTTGACTCGACTTGAATGGCTTGGACTACTTGACTTGACTTGGACATGATTGACTTGACTAGACATTTTGACTTGATGGACTGGACTGGATGGACTTGACATGAATTTATTTTAAGTGATTGACTGATTATTCTTCGACTGGACTAGACTTTGAATGGATCTGACTTGACTTGCTTGCTTGTTTTGACTGGATAGAAGCTTGGCTTGACTTGCTTGACTTGACTTGAACTTGAACTTTTGACTTGATTTGACTTGACTTTGATTTATAGCTTGATTGATTGAGTTGAACTTGGTTGACTTGAATTGATTGGACTTGACTTGTGACTTGATTGTTGACTTTATGACTTGATCACTTCAACTTCATTCACTTGATTTGACTTGACTTGATTGACTTGACTCGACTTGATTTGTCTTGATTTGACTGACTTTGGACTTGTTCTTGATTTGACTAGGTGACTTGCTTGTCTTGAACTTGATTTTGACTTGACTTGACTTGATTGACTTTTGAACTTGACTAGAATTTTGGGAACTTGACTTGACTTGACTTGACTTGACTTGACTTGAACTTGACTTGACTTGAATGGCCTGGACTACTTGCTTGACTTGACATTGACTTATTGCTAGACATTTTGGGATTGATTTGGACTGGACTGGACTGGGGACTGGATTGGCTGGGGACTGGCTTGACTGAATTTTTATTTTTAATTGACTTTGACTGAACTTTGTTCGACTGGGATAGATTGCTAGATTTGACTTGACTTGACTTGACTTGACTTGTCTTTGAACTGACTAGACAGTTGGCTTGACTTGACTTGAATTTGACTTGAAACTTGACTTACCTTGACTTTTGACTTGATTGACTTTATCATGACTTGAATTGAATTGATTTGACTTGAACTTGACTTGACTTGACTTTTGATTGGACTTTTGACTCTGAATTGAATTTGAATTGAACTTGACTTGACTTGACTTGACTTGATTTGACTTGACTTGTGCTTGACTTTGACTTTGAACTTGTATTGAACATGAATTGACTTGAATTGAAAACTTGACTGATTGAATTGCTTGGGACTTGACTTGAATGACTTGTGACCTTGACTTGAACTTGACTCGACTTGACTTGACTTGACTTTGACTTTGATTGACTTACTTGACTTTGACTTGACTTGAATTGACCTTGACTTGACTTTGACTTGACTTTTGACTCTGACTTGACTTGACTTTGACTTGACTTGACTTGTACTTGACTTTGACATTGATTGACTTGACTTTGACTTTGACTTTGAAACATTGCTTACATTGACTGGACTGGACTGGACTGGGACTGGATGGAACTTGGACTGGACTGGACTGGAACTTGAACTTCACTTCACTTCACTTTGACTTGACTTGACTTGACTTACTTGACTTGACTCGACTTGACTTTTAACTGACTGATTTGACTTGACTTGACTTTTGTCCTTGATTGACTGACTTGAAACTTGTTTTGATTTTTGATTGACTTGGAACTCCTTGAATTGACCGTAGACTATGACTCTGATATGACCTGACTGACTTGGACTTGACTGTGACTTGACTTGACTGACTGGATTGGGGGGCCTTGGGAAAAACGTAACCCCCAAACCTTGGAAACCTTTGGAAAAACTTGGAAAAACATACTGACTTGGACTAGACATTTGACTTGGACTTGGACTGACTGAGACTGGACTGGATTGGACATGACTGGAACATGAATTTTATTTAATGTGGAACCTTGTCTCGACTGGACTAGACTTGACTAGACTGATTGATTGGACACATGTCTTGACTACTAGACGTTGGCTGACTTGCTTGGATTTTGACTTTGACTTACCTTTGACTTGACTTGACTTACTTATATTGACTTTGACTTGGACTTGAAACTTCGACTTGACTTGACTTTTTGAACCTTGAACTGACTTGGACTTGACTTGACTTGACTTGACTGACTTGACTTTGACTACTTGACTGACTACTGACTTGACTTGACTTGACTTGACTGACTTGACTTTACTGGACATGACTTGCTTGACTTGACTGACTTGACTTGACTTGACTTGACTTGACTGAACATTGACTTGAACTTACTTGACTTGACTTTTTACTTGACTTGACTTGGACTTGCTTGACTTGACTTGACTTGACTTGACTTGACTGTTGACTTGACTTGACTTGACACTTGACTGACCTTGACTTGGACTTGACTTGACTTGACTGACTGAACATGACTTGACATGACTGACTGGACTGACTGGACTGACTGGACTGAAAACTGGACTGACTGGACTTGACTTGACTTGACTTGACTGACTATGACTTGACTTGAACCTACTCTTGATTGACTTTTGACTTGACTTGACTTACTTGACCTGACTTGATGACTTGGACTTGACTTGACTGACTTGACTTTGACTTGCGACTTGACTTGACTTGACTTGACTTGCTGACTTGACTTGAGCTTGACTTGACTTGACTGACTTCGACAGACTTGACTTGACGACTTGACATGGTACTTTGACTTGATCTTGACATGACTTGACTGACTTGACTGGACTTGACTGACTTGACTTGACATTTACCATGCTTGACCTTGACTTGACCTTTACTTGACTTGACCTTGACTTGACTTGACTGACTTGATTGACTTGACTTGACTTGAACTTGACTTGACTGACTTGACTTTGACATTAGACGGACTGACTTGACCTGACTTGACTGACTTGAACTTGACTTGACTTGACTTGACTTGACTTGACTTGATTGACTGACTATGACTTGACTTACATAGACTGCGACTGGACTGGACTGGACTGGACGGACTGAGGACTGGACTGCGACTGGACTTGACATTGACTTGACTTGACTTGACTGGACTGACTTGACTTGACTATGATTTGACATGACTTTGACTTGACTTGACTTGACTTGACTTGACAAGATAATTTGACATGAGTTGTGACAAAGAGAGGCTGCCGCCTTCCTGTGTCTCCCTAAGGACGTTAGTGCGATTGACTAGGATTAGTTGAAGGATTTAATTGAGGGAAACCTCCCGTTTTGCATGCAGTGTTGAACATGCGGTACTTTGGGAGAATAGCTACCATGTTTGGGTGGTTATCTTGGTCTTCAATAGGTTTCGCAGACCCCTTGCGCCTGAGCTGGACTACCGCGCGACAACATGGAGAAAAGGTACTCTACCTCCTCCAAAGATAACATTGCAAATGTAAATTTTGTTTTTTTTCTTGCCAAAGGTTAAACCAAACCCTAAACATTAACCATTAACCCCAAACCCTGCACTCCCCCTTGCCCACAATGTACTTAGGCAAAAAAGGGGATAAAGGAGTGACGAAGTCCCCAAAACAGCTTTTTTACTTTAGTGGCTCTTCCCATTGCACACTCAGCACCCACACTCACACTCAATCAGTTACACTCCAACCCATCACACCACGTGCACTCACAATTACAGCCTCACTTTCACCACCAGGCCCACAACACCCACACCCCGCACTCAGACACACACTCACACACACTCACGCACACCTTCCCCCCCGCACATATGGTTACTTAGGCAAAAGGAAGGAGTGACAAAGTCCCAAAAACGCTTTTATTAGTTCGGCTCTTCCATTCACACTCACACACGCAGGATACACATCTTTTGGGTGTGATTACTAGGCGATCACACCCACCCATCATAGGGCCCACGCGCACCCTCTCACATTTACGCCTACAATCACACTCACACGCTCTACACACGACCCACACCACACACACACTCACACACACATCACGCAGAGACTCTTCCCCCCGGTGCGCACACACATACGCCACACTCAACATCGATTCTACACTCCGCACACCTTCCCCCCCGCACACACACACACACACTCACACACACTCATGCACAGCCTCCCCTGCACACACACACACTCACACACACTCACGCACACACAATCACACGCGGCACACATTCACTCACACACACTTCTGCAAAAAGTCTTCAAAACTCCACGCACACCGCCTTCCCCCCACACACCACACACTCTCACACCACGCAGCACTTTTACATTGGTCACTCACACACCTCACGCACACCTTCCCCCCCGCACACACACACACTCACACCACACTCAACGCACACCTTCCCCCCGCACTACTTACCTTCCCCCCGCCGCTACACACACACCACACACACCGGCTCACGCACATTTCTTCCCCCCCCGCACACACACACACTCACACACACTCACGCACATTCCCTCCCTGCCCACATGTACTTGGGCAAAAGGAAGGAGTGACAAAGTCCCAAAACGGTCTTTTTTTCCACCTTTGTGGCCCTTCCCTTCACCTCACCAGTTACACTCACTCACATTTTACACCTACACTCCACTCACACCACACACACCCACACCCCCGCACACACACACTTCACCACACACTTCACGCACGGCCACCTTCCCCCCAGCACACAACACACACTCCACACACACTCACGCACACCTTCCCCACCGCACACACACAACACTCACCACAGCACAGCTCACGCACACCTCCCTCCCCACCCTGCACACACACACACCACACACAACTCACGCACACCTTCCCCCCCCGCAACACACACACACTCACACACACTCACGCACTACCACCTACCCACCCCCACACCACACACACTCACACACAACTCATGCACACCTTCCCCCATGCACACACACACACTCACACACAGTACTCACGCACCCTGCCCCCCCGCACACACACACACTCACACACACTCATGCACACCTTCCCCCCCGCCCCCGCACACACACACACTCACACACACTCACGCACACCTTCCCCCCCCCGGCACACACACACACTCACACACACTCACGGCACACCTTTTTCCCCCCCCCGCACACACACACACTCACACACACTCACGCACGACACTTTCCCCCCCCGCACACACACACACTGGCACACACTCAGCGTCACCGCAACACCTTCCCCCCCCGCACACACACACACTCACACACACTCACGCACACCTTCCCCCCCGCACACACACACGTGCCACTCACACACGCTCAGCAACCTTCCCACCTCCCACACACACACACTCACACACACTCACGCACACCTTTCCCCCCCCCGCACACACACACACTCACACACACGGGCTACACCGCCCACACCTCACCACACTCCCACGCCTTCCTCCCCCAGCACACACACACACTCACACACACCTCACGCACACCTTCCCCCCCCGCACACACACACACTCACACACACTCACGGCACACTTCCCCCCACACACACTCACGCACACCTTCCCCCCCGCACACACACACACTCACACACACTTCACGCACACCTCACACTCACCACCCGCACACACACACCACTCCCATCAGAAACCTCCCTACACACACTCACACACACACAGCACACCGAACACTATTGCCCCCCCCCACCAGCACACACACACACTCAAACACACTCACGCACACACACACACACTCACAACACACTCACGCACACCTTCCCCCCCCCGCACACACACACACTCACACCGCTCACACACACTTCACGCACACCTTACCGCCCTGCCGCACATCATGTACTTAGGCAAAAAGGAAGGAGTGGACAAAGTCCCAAAACGGCTTTTTTCACCTTTGTGGCCCTTCCCATTCACACTCACACAGTTACACTCACACCCACCCACCACCCACGCGCACTCACATTTACACCTACACTCACTCACACCCACACACACCCCACACCCCGCACTCACACACACTCACACACACTCACGGCACACCTTCCCCCCTGCCCACATGTACTTAGGCAAAAGGAAGGAGTGACAAAGTCCCAAAACGGCTTTTTTCACCTTCGTGGCCCTTCCTATTCACACTCACACAGTTACACTCACACCCACCCACACCCACGCACAACTCACATTTACACCTACACTTACTCACACCCACACACACCCACACCCCCGCACACACACACACTCACGCACACCTTCTTCCCCCGCACACACACACACACACTCACACACACTCACGCACACCTTCCCCCCCTGCCCACACGTACTTAGGCAGAAGGAAGGAGTGACAAAGTCCCAAAACGGCTTTTTCACCTTTGTGCCCTTCCCATGTACAAGGCCTTCGTCATGACATTCCCTGAAGCCACGCCAATGCTGGATGCTGTTCCAGGACAACTTCCAGGTAGGCCCCCTAATGTATCAATTCGTATTTCTTCTTAATTTTTGTATGTATTTATTTATTTATCTATTATTTATTCAGGATGTATTTTATTTATAATTCATCTGTATATTCATGTACTAATAGTATGATTGATTTATTAATAAACTAATGTAAATATAAGGACCATGAACAAGGCCTTCGTCACGACATTCCCTGAATCCACGCCAGTGCTGGATGCTGTCCAGGACAACTTCCAGGTTAGGCCACTAATGTATTAATTTGTATTCCTTATTGTTTATTTATTTATTTTTATTTATTTATTTATTTATTTGTTTATTTATTTATTTATTGTTTATTATTTATTATTTATTATTTATTATTTATATTATTTATCATTTATTTCAGATTTTATTATTTACTTTATGCATGTATGTTTTTATTGATTTATAGATAGACTAATGTGAATATAAGGACCATGAAGAAGTCCTACACCACAGCATTCCCTGAAGCCACGCCAAACGCTGGATTACTGTCCAGGACAACTTCCAGGTAGGTCCCTTATGTATTGATTCGTATTCCTTATCATTTATTTATTTATTTATGTATCTATTTATTTTATTATGTATTTATTTATTTTATTGTATTATTTATTCAGATTTGTTATATAATGTATGTATGTTTTATTTATTGATTGATTGGTTGGTAAAATAATGTAAATGGAAGTATCAAGCACAAGGCCTACATCACGGCATTCCCTGAAGCCACGCCAATGCCGGATTGCTTTCCAGGACAATTTCCAAATAGGCCACTAATTTATTTATTTGCATGTTTTATTATTATTATATTATTTATTACATAAAACATGCATTCTTCTTCTTATTATTATTATTATTATTATTATTGTTATTATTATTATTATTATTATTATTATTATTATTATTTACTATTATTATCTATTGATTGATTGATAAACTAATGTAAATGGAAGGATCAAGCACCAAGCTTTCCTTCATGACAATCCCTGAAGCCACGCCAATGCTGGATGCATTCCAGGACAATTTCCAGTAGGCCACTAATTTATTTATTTGCATGTATTATTAATTATTATATTATTTCATTATATAACTCGTGTATTATTATTATTGATT
>JAJSRW010001759.1:10000-47103 GCA_022414725.1 Microglena sp. YARC
TAACAGCGCCCCAATTTATTGTAGCTGGGCACCTGGGTTGAAGGGTTTAATTACTCGGTTAAACCTCAGTTATACGGCTATAACTGAGTTTTAACGTATACATCATGCGGGGCAACACCGACACTGCCCAATATCGAGATGGAATCAGGGGTGGGCAACAGGGTACTTCAAATGGCCAAATTGGCCAGCGCTTTAGCGCACTTGAAAACAAAAAAACTGCGCTTTGTAGTGCAAAAAGCGCAGAAAATGCTTGCAGCGCCCACAAGGGTTGCAAAAAAAACTGCGCTTTAAAGCGCAGAGGGGGTCAAAAAAGTCAGCGCTCAATAGCGCGCGCGCTTTGAATTACCCTGGTGGCAAGTACCTTCGACTTGGCTTGGCTTGGCTTTAGTATCGGAGACTTGACTTGGCTTGGCTTTAGTATCGGAGACTTGAATTGACTTGGCTTGGATGGAATCAGGGGTGGGGCAAGTACCTCGAGTTCGACACATCTTCGACTGTCAAGTTCAAGTGAGTGATTGGGCTTCCTATAACTATAGAAGTAGGGGTCGGCTATATATAATATTTGTGAATAAATAATATTAAATCATTCCAACATAGTAGTCGGACGAGCTTATATTTACTAGTGAACTGTTTCAAACTGGCTGGGTATCGTGTTAACTATGAAATCATTAGTATTGGAACAACGGGGACCATTCCAACCTCTTTTTTGACTTGTATGACAAATTTTGGACTAAAAAGATTGCGTGCCCTTAAACTGGCGGACAAGGTCCACTCCCTCTCTATTTCTAGCTTTCAAAGTATTTTTACAAAAGTCGACGCTTTTATGGAGACCCAACATGGCTCAATACCAGGGGATTAGCATTTCCCCTGATAATCCTTGTTTTAGATCTTGCCACGGGGCTTATTAAGATCTTCTAACAAGGAGACTCTTTCATGGTGACTACTACTAGTTCCGGCTTATTTAGTGGTGTCCTTAACTTCACGTCCTGAGAGTGGCACATTACTCGGATGTAACAATTTCAATTAAAAAAAACAATTTCAGTTTCAATTTCATTTTGGACGAGCCGTATCACCAGAAATTTGAATTTATTTGAAAAAACGGGAGGAGAAAAAAATTTAGGTCACACCATGTCTTAAATAGAAATAACCCCTTTTTGAAAAACTTAGATATGGCTTCTGTTATTGACTGATTTATATATCAGTCTCTGGGTCGGCATAATGCACACCGGTACCTTTCCCTCCTGGTACCGTGTTGCCTGCCGCCAGGCCACAGGCTAGCTGTGGCCTGCACGTGACTGCAGTACCCTGCAGTACACATCTCTATTCTATATGATTGCGCCTGTTGCGCTTAATAGCATCTTCTCCTCTATCGAGCCTATGCCGTTGTAACAATCTTACATTAACAGGTTATGTGCGCCATCTTTAGACGCTAACGAAGAACAGCCGCTGATTTCCGCATTCGGATTCAGTTCCCTCTCTGACTTGTCGAAGGCCCGAGTTTTAACTAAGCACCATGGACTCCCTGTGCGGATCCTACTTCCCGCTGCTCCGCCTGCCGCTTCCTATCAAGAATCCTTGGATCTGCCACTGCGTCCTACGACTGGAGCAAGCAAGAGCGACCACAAGTCACCAAAATCTATGAAGTGAGTATAGACGACGCCCTCACCGAGACCCACACAGTGCTGCATTGATCTCAGACGATCAATTTGTCTACGCCTCCAGCTTAAGAGAAGCTTCTGTCGTCGAACATTGCCGCTTGGCAACGTTCAACCCCCGGTAATCCGCTGGATCCCTTTGGATCGCCGATCCCCACCCAGACTCCATCCCCTCTTCCCCTGCCCCGCCCTCGTAACTCTCCCTTACCCAACACTCCGACCTACAACGTCAAGACTCTACACAATGCAACCTCCCAGAAATCACCGGTAACAACCTCTACACCTGGCGTAGCGCCAGGCAGAATATCCTTCTTGCCCTCAAATCAGATAGGGATACCATTGCCGTTGCTTTCGACTGCCAACAAGCGGTCGTCGTTGGCGAACCTGATGACTCTGATGGTTACCCTGCTGATGATATTAGCTACCCTCCTGTTGCGGCTGCTGACCCAGCTGTTCCGGCTGCCCCTAGGATTGGTGTCCCCAACAGGATCTCGACCTGGAAGAATAACAAAGCTTTCAAGATCATCATAGATCATGTATCAGATGGGATCCAGCAGGCCATCCATGCCGAAACAGATATGGCAACTAGAGCTTTCAGGTTTCTAGATGCCCTGTACTCTGAGCATGGCAGCATGCTAGAGCATACCACCCTGGCTGCCATCATGGGATTACGTATGACACCCACTGAATCCCTGCAGACCTACCTCTCCAGGGCAGCTGACCTCTACTCCCAGGTCCCCAAGATAGCAAATCTCCACATCGTCTCCACCAGCAACTACCTGAACCTCATTGTCAAAGGTCTGAACTCCCGCTCAGAATATGATGGTTACTTCAATCAGTTCAACCCTACTGCTATCACAACCTTTTCCATGCTCCAAAGTTCCATCCTCATCTGGTGCTTAGTGAAGCAAGTTGACCCTGCACCATCTCCAGAAGAGGCTGAGCTTGCAGCTGCAGCCTACAGGACTGGGAGGCCCTTCAACAGCAAGCACCTCCCATTCAGAGACAGGAAAATCGACAGAAAGAAGATGACCTGCTGGAACTGTGGGGGGATAGGCCACAACTCCAGAGAGTGCAACAGTGATGACACCAATCTGGCTTTCAGGCCAGCAGACTCAGATGAAGCTGACCATGGATCTAAGTCACCACCTAAAGATAGGAATAACAAGGATCATGACGACAACAAGGACTCCAAGAAGACCAGTCCAGCCAGAGGACGTCCAAGGAGGTACCCAAGCAAGGGACGCCATGCACATGTTGCTGGTGGTGATCAGTCCACCTCCAACTCTGACAGTGAGGGTGAACAACACAACTTCCTGTCCCTGGCACTGGATGAGGACAACCTCCAGCCCATGACTTTTAATACACCAACCAGAGGCAAGTCTGTTTCTTTTGCCTTGCCACCTGACCCCCTGGCTGTAACAGCATTCTTTGGACAAATAAGTGCTGCTGATGAATGCACTATAGAAGATGGAGAAGTTTTTCAGGCAGCACTGCAGACAGAATGGATCATAGACACTGCAGCACACTCTCATGCAACAAGTAACATCTCCCATCTGCATGACATTCAGGACCTCCAACAGCCTATTAGGCTGCAGCTGCCGGATCAAGACTCTCCACCTATCCTTTGCAAGCAGATTGGAAAGGCCAAGATCAAGGGCCATGGCAGGACTCTGATCATCCTGAACAATGTACTTCTTGCTGACTGCAACATGCCCAACATCATTAGTATTCATGCAGCCACCAGCCTGTGCCCAGACCTCCAAGTTCACCTGTCCAAGAATCAAGCCACACTCTCCATCCCAAGACCATCTGGTACCAAACTTCTCCTCTCATGCCCCAAAAGGCATGGACTCTACCTTACCCAAACTTCACCAGCCCCTGCTATGAATCCTTCTATCCCTGTGGACCCTACCATTGCCTACATCATGATGGTTACCAAGCTTCCATCATCTCACACTGACTCTGAGATAGGGCAGTACCCACCCACTCATGAGACCTCCCCCAGTAGAGCTGATCAAAACCCCCAGGACTTCCCCTCTACTTCTGCTCCATCTGCACCCCACACTGATTCTGAGACAGGGCAGTACCCACCCACTCATGTGGAGGCAGACCAGGACCTCCAGGAATTCCCCTCTACTTCAGCTCCATCTGCACCCCACACTGATTCTGAGATAGGGCAGTACCCACCCACTCATGTGGAGGCAGACCAAGACCTCCAGGACTTCCCCTCTACTTCTGCTCCATCTGCACCCCTCACTGATTCTGAGATAGGGCAGTACCCACCCACTCATGTGGAGGCAGACCAAGACCCCCAGGACCATCCTCACCCTATCTGCCAGTACCATTCCCCTTCCAATGCAGACAGTCTGGAAGACTCTGATGACACTAACAGTGATGATATGCCAGAGCTCATTCATCCAGAGGTACACAAGCCCAAGGATGACCCTGGACTAGGAGTAGATGACCCCCCTGAAATCACTCCAGACCTCCAACAACAGCTGGACAACCTGGGTCTGCAACGAGCCAGAGCAGAAATGGAACTCCTCAGTGACCAGATCAGGACCAACTATGAGGACTATGATGGCCCCATAGATGGAGATGGGCCACTCAAGCCATCTGATCTAGATACAGCAACTACCTGGGACCAATGGATACTGGTCAACAGGTCACCAGACATTAGACTACCACTGGGAGAAGTTAATCAGCATGCCAACGTCCACTTCTCCAACAACTCCAGCCTTAGCCTCACACGTTTTGGATGCACCCTACACCACCTGAACAGCAGGCCTGCTTCACCAGCTTTCAACATCAAGCCCAGGCCTCCACTGTCCAAGCTCATCACAGGATTCACCAGCAAGTTCCCTACCCTGCTGGCCTCTGAAAGAGAACAGTTCCCACACAGGCCAATGCACAAGGAGTCATCTGATGCCTGCAGTCCTATCATCAAGCACAACTGCAGACTCCAGCAAATGGTGCAAGCCTACCCCACTGTTTCTACCACAGCCAGACCCACTTTACAGTGGGCCATTTGTCTCCAAGCTGCCATGGTCAATGCACATGCTCACACACTCTCATTCAGACCTAAGATGATCATGGACCCCAGGAGCTGTGCACATCCTGGAGGCAAAGTGCTATGTGTCAATCACCTCAGCATGACCTGGAGCCCCATGGACTTCACCTTTCTCAACATTCTTACCCCCCCCAGCCTGGCCCCCAAGTCATTTGACCAGTTCCTTGCCCAAGTCTGCCAGCAACTTGACCTTGATGGTTTCCCCAGCAAGCCAGGCACTTAATCCAGTTTCCAACATTGCTCTTCATCTTTTGGATAGACTTGAACACTCTAGAATTTATTAGATTACCTGCCTACTGTACTGCCCCATGTACTTCCACAGGCAGCACCCCTTCTGAATTTAGACTTCTTACAGTCTCTCCTTGATGTCTTTGCTTTAATTTAGGGCCTACCTTATGTAGCTCACCCAAATTATGGGGGGACTAGTCCAGACATCATGTCTAAATGACAAATCCTCTAGTCTCGAATCATGAAACTTCTCGTAGCCAAGGATATCTTCAAGCCTTCACCAAGCCTGGAATTTCTGTACCCAGCTTCCCATAGCAGCCTATCTGCTCTAGCCTGCAGCCTAGCTGCAGTTTCCTTACACCTTCTCAGCAGCCTCTCTGCTACCTAGCCTGCAGCCTACCTGCAGTTTCCTTGCACCTTCTCAGCAGCCTTTCTGCTACCTAGCCTGCAGCCTACCTGCAGTGTCACTTACCTAGCCAGCTTACCCAGAAGACTGACATTTCTTTGAAGACCCCTGCTAAAGTGATTTCTCCCTTTCAGCTACTAGAAATTCCCAAAGTCTCCGTAGATTTTAATATTTTAATTTTCTTATGCCCCTCAGTTAATTCCAGGAATTCTTGAGCTCAAGAATACCTTGAATTGGGGGGGATGTTATTGACTGATTTATATATCAGTCTCTGAGTCGGCATAATGCACACCGGTACCTTTCCCTCCTGGTACCGTGTTGCCTGCCGCCAGGCCACAGGCTAGCTGTGGCCTGCACGTGACTGCAGTACCCTGCAGTACACATCTCTATTCTATATGATTGCGCCTGTTGCGCTTAATAGCATCTTCTCCTCTATCGAGCCTATGCCGTTGTAACAATCTTACATTAACAGATTCTGGGGGGTTACAGTATGGCGCACATAATGGCATCCTCGGAATTCCTACACAGGGCAGGGGCCATACCACCCATACTCACCCATTTACCCACCCACTCACCCATTAATTCACCCAGCGTCCCACCCCATTCACCCACCCACCCACCTAAGGGGGGTGGCATCCTCGTAATTCCAACATAGGGATTGTGTTATAGTCAAAACCCAGTTTTGCAGTTCTTTGCAGGGGGCGGCCCAAAACTGGAGTTCTCATTATTTAAAACAAAACAGTAGCAGGACAGTTTTCTCGGCATGGTTCAACTACACTTCCCCTTGGGTCCCACCCAACTCGGCCCCAATGTTAATTGGGCCATTAAATACATATTGCACGAGGTCCAAAGTGGTGCCAATAGACTACACATATTAGTATATTACCCACCCATTCACCCATCCATATTATCAACACATACCCAGCCATTCACCCACTCATACTCTGGGTTGGGGTTTGGGGGATTTGAGGGTTTGGGGTTTTGGGGGGTTTTGGGTTTTGGGGGTTTTTGGGGTTTTTGGGGGTTTTTTGGGTTTTGGGGGTTGGGTTTTTGGGTTTTTTGGGTTTGGGTTTGGGTATTGGGGGGGGGGGGGGGGGGGGGGGGGGTTAGGGTCTTGGTTTTTTTTTTTTTGGGGGGGGGTTGGGGGGTTGTTGGGGTTAGGGGGCTTAGGGGGGGTTGTTGGGGTTGTTGGGGGTGTTGGGGTTGTTGGGGGGGGGGGGGGGTGTTGGGTTTGTTGGGTTTGTTGGGTTTGTTGGGATTGTTGGGTTTGTTGGGGTTGTTGGGTTTGTTGGAGTTGTTGGGGTTGTTGGGGTTGTTGGGGGTTTTTGGGGTTGTTGGGGTTGGGGGGCTTAGGGGGGGTTGTTGGGGTTGTTGGGGGGGTTGGGTTGGGGGGGGGGGGTTGTTGGGTTTGTTGGGTTTGTTGGGTTTGTTGGGATTGTTGGGTTTGTTGGGTTTGTTGGAGTTGTTGGGGTTGTTGGGGTTGTTGGGGGTTTTGGGGTTGTTGGGGTTGGGGGGGTTGCGGTTGGGGTTGAGGTTGGGTTTGGGGTTTGGGTGGTTTGGGTGGTTTGGTGGTTGGGGGTTGGGGTTGGGGTTGGGGTTGGGGTTGGGGTTGGGTTGGGGTTGGGTTGGGGTTGGGGTTGGGGTTGGGGTTGGGGTTGGGGTTGGGGTTGGGGTTGGGTTGGGGTTGGGGTTGGGGTTGGGGTTGGGGTTGGGTTGGGGTTGGGGTCGGGGTCGGGTCGGGGTTGGGGTCGGGGTTGGGGTCGGGGTTGGGGGTCGGGTGTTGGGGGTCGGGGGTCCGGGGTTGGGGTTGGGTTGGGGTTGGGGGGGGCTAAATTCTTATTGCACGAGGTCCATTGTGGTGCCTACAGACTACCCTTACCAAGGCCTACTTATGGGTGGTCTCAGAATGTCATTTGGAGGACTGAGTAAAAAAGCTAGCAAAAACACAAAATGAGGGCTGCCCCCCCCCCCCCCCCCCCCCCCCCCCAACATTTGGAGGCCCGGGCTCCTACTGACAAAGCTAATGTTATTGTGACATTATACAAATATTACCGTACTGGTAGTTAATATAAAAATTTCAAACTCTAATAGTAAGGTAGTTGCCGCCTCTTAGAAAAGACTAAAAAGCCCCAAACATGATGCAGGTAACCTATTGACCTTCATTATTATTAAGGGCGTGTTTCCAGGGGACCAACAGTTGAACTGTGTATAGTAGACCACTCAACCCTACAGTTCAAGTTCGAGTGCTGAGCTGGGCCCAAAAACCTCAAGAAGTGCCTTGTCATCACGGCTGCCCCTCGAGCGCGTTCTGGTCCCCTGCCCCCCTCGCTGCAAGTGCATGCAGCTTGCTCGAAGTTTCCTCAAATCACCGCATCCACCGCTTACCACCGCCAGTGTATTATTTCGCTGCGCTCTTCACTTCCATCTGTTCTCTTGCTCCTCCTGCCGCTGCCGCTTCTGCATCTGCTCCGTCCGGTCGAAGGGATCGGGTGGTCAGATTGAAATTTCGGTCGAATCTGTGGCTCTCGCTATCATCATTCGAACTGGTTAATTCCCGCCTTTCTTTCATGTCTTCGCCCATCCAACTTGAAATTGGCTCCCAATTACTCGCAACTCGGGGCGTGTTGACAGATCTCGGGGAGAATCTGCGAAGATGCTCGCTGCTGTATCACTTTTGTGATTTTGTCCAACGCCCTCCCTCGAAATTGTCCACCGCCCTCCCCCCAAAATAGTTGAACTGTTGAGCAATCCCGAACAGGGGGGGGGGGGGGGGGGGGGGGGCGGGGGGGGGGGGGTGGGATTGCTCAACAGTTGAACTGTTGAGGGGGGAGGGCGACGGACAAACCCTGACGTGGCTGCCCACCTGGCGTGCCACATCGGCGAAAAGTTGAACTGTTGAAGTTGAACTGTGCCCACTGGAAACACTCGTGCCACGCTGGCGCCCACAGTTGAACTATTTGGTCCACTGGAAACACGCCCTAAGTCCTCCCCCCCCCCCGGCCCCCCCCACCCCCACACCCACCCCCACACCACCCCACGCCACCCCACCAACCCACCTTAGATAGGCATGCATACCCTAGCATACATCGTTCACGGCGTTACACGTTGGCACGTTTGGCAAATAGCGTACGGGGATTGCCCCGGCATTACAAGCGATTACACGTTGGCACGTTTGGCAAATAGCGTACGGAGATTGCCCTGCCCTCCTGGCATAAAGCGTTCCACGTTGGCACATTTGGCAAATAGCGTACGCGTACGGGGATTGCGCTGCCCTGGCATACAGCGTTCCACGTTGGCACGATTGGCAAATAGTGGACGGGGATTGCCCTGGCATTCAGCATTACACGCGATTACAAGTTGGCTCCAGCCTGGCAGGGTTGGCACGCTTGGCAAATAGTGTACGGGATTTGTTTCGGAAATCTATCGGAAATCTATCGGAAATCTATCGCGATCTATCGTATGCGTATGCCACGTTGTAGTGAAATATCCATTCCTTCGGAACCATTTACAGAATTTCTCTGACGCTTCACCTGCCCTTCACTATAAGTATCTGCTGCTTCCCAAGAAACAACACCCGCATTTACGAAGTTACGACCAACGTCCGCCAATTGAATCTGCGCCACCCCCCCAAATAGCCTTGGTTTTTCGTCTACCCTCCCTGCTTAGGCATGTCGACAGGACAACTCCGTCTAAACGGAGTACTCTTAGCGTCTTTGTCGGATTATTGCGACAGTGCTGCCTACACCAACCCGGAGCATGAGTCAAAGCAGCAGACAATTAAGTCCTCTAAGGCCGACACTTTCGCTAGCAAGCTGGCGCCCTACCTCACTGGCTGGCAGTCGTGCACTCAACCTTCCAAGCCCTCCTGCGATCGGCTGCTCTCTGCTGACCCCGAAATGTATGCAGCTGCAAGCTGCAAGATAGGGGATCTTGAGGATGGCCATTCTGAGGTAGCTCCCTCCAGTTTCTCACGATTTCAAGGATCGGCCCGTCGGATCTTGCGAATGAAGCCGTTCGTACAAAGCGCTATGAACTCCCTTGCCGGAAGCTTAAACCCTTCGAGAACTATGCCGAGCTTGCAGTCTGACGTGAAGAGGTAGGTCGTCGATGGCACTCACTCTCTGGTACCTCTTCAGAATGAGACACTCTCGTAGTGCGTTATCCGTTTCTTGGTGTCGTAATGTTGCCACAGGTAGAAAGACAGAGCCCGAAGTCGTATTCCCGGGTTAATATTTTGATTGTCGATGCTTCGTCGCGGTGCTGGGGCACTCTGCGTGAATGCCGTACCATCCCACCATACCAATGAGTTCAGGGAGCTACCCACGTCCATGCCGTCCACGTTGCCCACTCCATCATTGTTACACGTCGTCGTTTGGAACGCTCCCTCACCCGTCAGTTTCTCTCCTCTTACAACCCGCCATAACATGTACTGTCTCCTGGTGCGGTCCTGGTACTGCTGTAATCTACTCCGGCCCTTGCGGAGAGTCTTCCCCTTAGCCCCACCCCAAGCCAAACTCCTCAACCAACCAACCAACCAACCAACCAACCAACCAACCAACCAACCCATACAGACAACTGACCCCCCACCTCCCTCCCTCCCTTCCTCAGTAGTGGCTCGTTTCGCCAGAGCACTGCTGACATCAGCACTGGCATGACCACCCCGGAGAGACCACACACAGTGAATGTTGACTTGGCCCCCCTAAACCCCACGCAACTCTGCTTGGTAATACATCAAGAAACTCTGGACGTAGTGCACCTTCACATAGCTTCATCACCACCAGCTCCCATTGCCATTGAGAACACATCCAACCTGGCGGGCTTTCTTGAGGCTGAGGATCAAGGGGACTTGCTAATCAGAGATGCGTTCATGCAGTCCAACCTGACGGGCTTTCTCGAGGATAAAGATCAGGAGGACTTGCTAATCAGAGATGCGTTCATGCAGTCCAACCTGACAGGCTTTCTCGAGGATAAAGATCAGGAGGACTTGCTAATCGGAGATGCTTGCCTTCAGTTTATGGATGCACTGAAACCTGACTGGAGGACTGAGGCAAGGCCAGAGGGGAGTGCAACCAATACCGTCTGGGTGGGAAACATGATGTAAGGCTGGGGTAAGCCTCGTACATGTAGCATTCCTTTACTGCACCCAGCCTCTACACAAGCATCTATAATAGTGTAACCAATACCGTCTGGGTGGGAAACATGATGTACGACAGGGGAAGATGCCTATGTGTAGTATCCATTGTACTGCACTTTCCCCCTTCAGTTAATGCATGCACTGAAACCTGAATGAAGGCTGAAGAAAGGCCGGAGCCCAGAGGAGAGTGTAACCAATACTGCCTGGGTGGAAACAGGATGCAAGGCAGGGTGCAGAGAGGGTGCCAAAAAGTGAAGGGGGGCCAGAAGAAAGGCCAGAGTCCAGAGGAGAGTGTAACCAATACTGCCTGGGTGGAGACAGGATGCAAGGCAGGGTGCAGAGAGGGTGCCAAAAAGTGAAGGGGGGCCTGAAGAAAGGCCAGAGTCCAGAGGAGAGTGTAACCAATACTGCCTGGGTGGAGACAGGATGCAAGGCAGGGTGTAGAGAGGGTGCCAAAAAGTGAAGGGGGGCCAGAAGAAAGGCCAGAGTCCAGAGGAGAGTGTAACCAATACTGCCTGGGTGGAGACAGGATGCAAGGCAGGGTGCAGAGAGGGTGCCAAAAAGTGAAGGGGGGCCTGAAGAAAGGCCAGAGTCCAGAGGAGAGTGTAACCAATACTGCCTGGGTGGAGACAGGATGCAAGGCAGGGTGCAGAGAGGGTGCCAAAAAGTGAAGGGGGGCCAGAAGAAAGGCCAGAGTCCAGAGGAGAGTGTAACCAATACTGCCTGGGTGGAGACAGGATGCAAGGCAGGGTGCAGAGAGGGTGCCAAAAAGTGAAGGGGGGCCTGAAGAAAGGCCAGAGTCCAGAGGAGAGTTTAACCAATACTGCCTGGGTGGAGACAGGATGCAAGGCAGGGTGCAGAGAGGGTGCCAAAAAGTGAAGGGGGGCCTGAAGAAAGGCCAGAGTCCAGAGGAGAGTGTAACCAATACTGCCTGGGTGGAGACAGGATGCAAGGCAGGGTGCAGAGAGGGTGCCAAAAAGTGAAGGGGGGCCTGAAGAAAGGCCAGAGTCCAGAGGAAAGTGTAACCAATACTGCCTGGGTGGAGATAGGATGCAAGGCAGGGTGCAGAGAGGGTGCCAAAACGTGAAGGGGGGCCTGAAGAAAGGCCAGAGGAGAGTGTAACCAATACTGCCTGGGTGGAAACAAGATGCAAGGCAGGGTGCAGAGAGGGTGCCAAAAAGTGAAGGGGGGCCTGAAGAAAGGCCAGAGTCCAGAGGAGAGTGTAACCAATACTACCTGGGTGGAAACAGGATGAGAGGCAGGTTGCAGAGAGGGTGCCAAACTGCCAAAAACTAAATGGAGGGCTGAAAAAAAGGCCAGAGATGAGAACTGCACATTTGGGGGGTCTTCCACAATTGTTTTGCCTTACAAGCGTGCATTCTGGGGTGTTTAAGGGTGGCGAAGGGGTGCAGAAAGGGTGCCAAAGACTAAATGGAGGGCTGAAAAAAGGCCGGAGATGAGAACTGCACATTTGGGGGGTCTTCCACAATTTATTTGCCTTACAAGCGTGCATTCTGGGGTGTTTAAGGGTGGCGTAGGGGTGCAGAAAGGGTGCCGAAGACTAAATGGAGGGCTGAAAAAGGCCTAAGATGAGAACTGCACATTTGGGGGGTCTTCCACAATTTATTTGCCTTACAAGCGTGCATTCTGGGGTGTTTAAGGGCGGCGAAGGGGGGCAGAAAGGGTGCCAAAAACTGAATGGGGGGCTGAAGAAGGAACAAATTACATAGGGAGCTCCTCCAGCCTGGCGAGCTTTGTGGGGGACGAATATGGCTATCACTAAGGAAACAGAAACAGACGATACAGCACATTGAAGCAAGTTATAGCACGAGGCAGCACGTTGGGTGCGTTATTCTTTCTCTTGGACACGCTATTCTTTTTCTAGGACACGTTAAGGTGACCACCCCCTCGACCCCACCCCTTGATAAGCGTACTGCAAGCCCTTAACTCAAGTCAAGTGGTCATGTTGAGTCCAATGAAAATGCACTGAGAATGGTGGGGGGAAGTTAGTCCCCACAAAGCCAGTCCCCAGTGAATCAGATCTCCTCGGGTTTAGTTATCATATCTATCTGATCATATCATATCTATATGATCATATCATATCTATCTGATCATATCATAACTATCTGATCATATCATATCTATATGATCATATCATATCTATATGATCATATCATATCTATATGATCATATCATATCTATCTGATCATATCATATCTATATGATCATATCATATCTATCTGATCATATCATATCTATCTGATCATATTATATCTATATCTATATCATATCTATTGTCACTATCGTAGCCCCTCACTCTATTGTCACTATCGTAGCCCCTCACTCTATTGTCACTATCGTAGCCCCTCACTCTATTGTCACTATCGTAGCTTTTCTTTTTGCCCTCACTCTATTTTCTTTTCGCCCTCACTCTATTTTTGCCCTCACTCTATTGTCACTATCGTAGCTTTTCTTTTCGGCGTTTGTTAACAGCTTCTAGGCAGCTCCATGAGCCAGCCACAGTGCTTCATCCCAATCATATGGCAGTTCTGGATATCTGATTTAGTCAGCTTCAAGTTGCACTAGCTTGTGCTAAGTTAGGCTGATTAGCCAGTCAGGGGAGCTGCCTAGAATCTGCTGCTTGTTGCTGAAAAGAGAAGTCCTAGGCAGCGTCGCAAGCGGTGCGGAAAATTTGCCGAGAGTGTTGTCTATCGGGAACGACAGATGGCAGTGGAATGGAGTGGACCAAAGCCAGTAAGTTACGAGACGGTTGGCTGACGTTTCAGGCTTCGTCTCGATCGTTGGTCGGACAAACGGACAACGGGGTGAATCTGGGGGCTATCGCCCCCCAGAATGGGGGGCTCCGCAAAAATGCACTGGACCCAATGAACCCTCTATAGAGGAGTGAATCGGGGTTTTTATTTTCAGCTACTTATCAGCTACTTTTCAGCTACAGCTCTTCGACCTGCCTATCCACCCCATGCTAGCGCTGTCTAGTTCACTTGGATGCTGACACCTTCAGTATTCTTAATCTGTCGAAGCCCCTTTCAGTGATATACAATGGTCTAGTGGTAGACCAGATCGCTTGAGGATGAAGAGTCGGGGGTTCGACTCCCCCTTCGGTCGCTCTTGGCGTTGCAGGTTGTTGTCAACCGCGATGGTAGCTTGTCCAGTTGAGGTAGGAGACCGCTCCCCACCCCCGTACGAGGGGCTCCCTTAACACCGCGCCCCACCAGGCGTTATCATTACCTTTTTAACCTGTTGAACTCTTTGTGCATAGCTTAGTGGATGAGACAGGGAGCTGCCTAGATGCTGGTGCTAGTAGCCGCAAAGAAAAACTATGGAGGGAATCAGGGCCAGAGGTTGACACATCCACCACCCAGCCCTTCAAACAACGATTCATGTTTCATACTTATTTCATATCATCCAACGCACAGCAGCCAGCACCCTAATCCCCCCCCCCCCCCCACCACCACCACCACCCTATCCCCTTTCACCTCACCCACCTCAACCCCTCTTACCTCACCCACCTCACCCACTGCTCGTCTCAGGCAATTCTCCACGGTGCAAGCGTCTACACCGAAGACAGCTTCTGGGATTGCTGATCACTTGCTTGCTTGCCCATGGCATCTCCTGCTGCCTGGTATGCCGCCCACTTTGATACCAAATCGGGAGACCGATCACCTGCTTGGCCTTTGCATACCCGGCACTGCTTCTCTGCTCTTCACATGCAATTATTCGCGTCGCAAGCGTCTACATCCAAGACAGCTTCAGGGATTGCTGACCACTCACTTGCTTGCTTGCCCATGGCATCTCTTGCTGCATGGGATGCCACCCACTTTGTGCAACGGGACGGATCGGAGGTCAGTTCCGGGTCATGTTGCGCTTTGACCTTGCAGAGTCATGTTGCGCTGCGACCTTGCAAAGTCATGTTGCGCTTCGACCATGCAGAGTCTTGTTTTTTACGGGATGCGCTGGTGCGGTGATGGGAGCAATTGCCCACCATCGTCCTTCTCGGACTTGTGGCAGAAGGTTTATCCTCTTAGTTCCTTCATCTGACTACAAATTTTTCCCGAACGAGTCGAGGGTAGCCGTGGATTTCACATCATGGCATCTCACACTACCTGGTTCGCCACCCACGTGGATCCCTAATCGGCAGACCGATCACCTGCATACCCGGCACTGCTTCTCTGCTTTTCACATGCAATTCTCCACGGTGCAAGCGTCTACACTGAAGGCAGCTTCTGGAATTGCTGTTCACTGGCTTGCTCGCCCATGGCACCTCTTGCTGCCTGGGATGCCACCCACTTTGATACCAGGCCGGGAGACCGATCACCTGCTTGGCCTTTGCAAACCCGTCACTGCTTCTCTGCTCTTCACATGCAATTCTCCACGGTGCAAGCGTCTACACCAAAGACAGCTTCGGGGAATGCTGATCACTCACTCACTTGCCCATGGTATCTCTTTCTCGCCTGGGATGCCATCCACCCTGTGCAACGGGACGGATCGGATACGATTAAGTGATACGATTGGTCTAGTGGTGCACCAAATTGCTTACACGATGCGGGGCCAAACGACGGGTGCCCTTAATACCACGCCCCACCAGGCGTTATCATTACTAAGACCTTTCGCAGCTACTTGAGACCTAGCGGCTCCCTTACAGGGGGCGGGTTTGTAGTGTGTCCCATATATTTGAGGCCTTTAAGAAGTACAGGCCTGTGTCCCATATATTTGAGGCCTTTAAGAAGCACAGGCCTGTGTCCCATATATTTGAGGCCTTCAAGAAGTACAGGCCTGTGTACCATATATTTGAGGCCTTTAAGAAGCACAGGCCTGTGTCCCATATATCTGAGACCTTCGAGAAGTACAGGCCTGTGTCCCATATATTTGAGGCCTTTAAGAAGCACAGGCCTGTGTCCCATATATTTGAGGCCTTTAAGAAGTACAGGCCTGTGTCCCATATATTTGAGGCCTTTAAGAAGTACAGGCCTGTGTCCCATATATTTGAGGCTTTCAAGAAGTACATGCCTGTGTCCCATATATTTGAAACCTAGCGTCTCCCTTACAGGGGGCCGGTCTGTGTCCCATAGATTATTGCATATCATAGCCCTTATATTTGAGACGTTGTGGTTCCCTTACAAGGGGCGGGTTTTTGTCCCATTCATTACATATCATTGCCCTACGATTTGAGACGTTGTGGTTCCCTTACAAGGGGAGGGTTTTTGTCCCATTCATAACATATCATTGCCCATATATTTAAGACCTTTCGCATCTACTTGAGACCTAACGGCTCCCTTACAGGGGGCGGGTTTGTAGTGTGTCCCATGTATTTGAGACCTTTCGCATCTACTTGAGACCTAGCGGCTCCCTTGCAAGGGGCGGGTATGATTCCAGTATATAGCACACCATCGCCCTTATATTTGAGACCTCTCGCTTCTACTTGAGACCTTGCCCCTCCCTAACAAGGGGCGGGTCTGGGCCCCATAGATTGCAAATTATCGCCCTTGGTGAGATGTTACAGCTCCCTTACAGGGGGCGGGTTTGTAGTGTGTCCCATATATTTGAGACCTTTAAGAAGGGCAGGCCTGTGTCCCATGTATTTGAGACTTTTAAGAAGGGCAGGCCTGTGTCCCATATATTTGAGGCCTTTAAGAAGTACAGGCCTGTGTCCCATATATTTGAGGCCTTTAAGAAGTACAGGCCTGTGTCCCATATATTTGAGGCATTTAAGAAGTACAGGCCTGTGTCCCATATATTTGAGGCCTTTAAGAAGTACAGGCCTGTGTCCCATATATTTGAGGCCTTTAAGACGTACAGGCCTGTGTCCCATATATTTGAGGCCTTCAAGAAGTACAGGCCTGTGTCCCATATATTTGAGGCCTTTAAGAAGGGCAGGCCTGTGTCCCATATATTTGAGTCCTTTAAGAAGGGCAGGCCTGTGTCCCATATATTTGAGTCCTTTAAGAAGTACAGGCCTGTGTCCCATATATTTGAGTCCTTTAAGAAGTACAGGCCTGTGTCCCATATATTTGAGTCCTTTAAGAAGTACAGGCCTGTGTCCCATATATTTGAGGCCTTTGAGAAGTACAGGCCTGTGTCCCATATATTTGAGGCCTTTAAGAAGGGCAGGCCTGTGTCCCATATATTTGAGGCCTTTAAGAAGTACAGGCCTGTGTCCCATATATTTGAGGCCTTTAAGAAGGGCAGGCCTGTGTCCCATATATTTGAGTCCTTTAAGAAGTACAGGCCTGTGTCCCATATATTTGAGGCCTTTAAGAAGGGCAGGCCTGTGTCCCATGTATTTGAGACCTAGCGTCTCCCTTACAGGGGACCGGTCTGTGTCCCATAGATTATTGCATATCATCGCCCTTATATTTGAGACGTTGTGGTTCCCTTACAAGGGGCGGGTTTTTGTCCCATTCATTACATATCATTGCCCTACGATTTGAGACGTTGTGGTTCCCTTACAAGGGGCGGGTTTTTGTCCCATTCATTACATATCATTGCCCATATATTTAAGACCATTCGCATCTACTTGAGGCCTAGCGGCTCCCTTACAGGGGGCGGTTTTGTATTGTGTCCCATGTATTTGAGACCTAGCGGCTCCCTTACAGGGGGCGGGTTTGTAGTGTGTCCCATATACTTGAAACCTAGCGTCTCCCTTACAGGGGGCGGGTCTGTGTCCCTTAGATTATTGCATATCATAGCCCTTATATTTGAGACCTAGCAGCTTTCTAATAAGGGGCGGGTCTGGTTCCAGTGTATATACTGCACATCATCGCCCTTATGTTTGAGACCTTTCGCATCTATTTCAGACCTTGCGGCTCCCTTACGAGGGGCGGGTCTGATTCCAGTATATAGCACATCACCGCCCTTATATTTGAGACCTTTCGCTTCTACTTGAGACCTTGCCCCTCCCTAACAAGGGGCGGGTCTGGGCCCCATAGATTGCAAATTATCGCCCTTGGTGAGATGTTACGGCTCCCTTACAGGGGGCGGGTTTGTAGTGTGTCCCATGTATTCGAGACTTTTAAGAAGGGCAGGCCTGTGTCCCATATATTTGAGACCTAGCGTCCCCCTTACAGGGGGCCGGTCTGTGTCCCATAGGTTATTGCATATCATAGCCCTTATATTTGAGACGTTGTGGTTCCCTTACAAGGGTGGTTCCCTTACAAGGGGCGGGTTTTTGTCCCATTCATTACATATCACCACCCTTACATTTGGGACCTAGCAGCTTCCTTACAAGGGGCGGGTCTGATTCCGGTATATAGCACATCATCGCCCTTCTGTTTGAGACCTCTCGCTTCTACTTGAGACCTTGCCCCTCCCTAACAAGGGGCGGGTCTGGGCCCCATAGATTGCAAATCATCGCCCTTGGCGAGATGTTGCTGCTCCCTTACAAGGGGCGGGTTTTGTCCCATAGATTGCAGATCACCACCCTTATATTTGGGACCTAGCAGCTTCCTTATAAGGGGCGGGTCTGGGCCCCATAGATTATTGCATATCATCGCCCTTATACTTGAGACCTAGCAGCTCCCTTGCAAGGGGCGGGTCTGATTCCAGTATATAGCACACCATCGCCCTTATATTTGAGACCTCTCGCTTCTACTTGAAACCTTGCCCCTCCCTAACAAGGGGCGGGTCTGGGCCCCATAGATCGCATATCATCGCCCTTGGTGAGATGTTGCTGCCCCCTAACAAGGGGCGGGTTTTTGTCACATACATTACACATCACCACCTGTACATTTGGGACCTAGCAGCTTCCTTACTAGGGGCGGGTCTGATTCCAGTAAAGAGCATATCATCGCCCTTTTGTTTGAGACCTTTCGCTTTTACTTGAGACCTTGCCGCCCCCTTACAAGGGACTGGTCTGTGCCCCATAGATTGCAAATCATCCCCCTTGTTAGTTGAGATCTCGCAGCTCTCTTTAAGAGGCGGGTCTGTGTCCCACAGATTAAATTGAAATTAAAATTGTTACATCCGTGTATACCGTTACTCACAGGACGTGAAGTCAAGGACACCAAAGCGGAAGCCAGAGCTAGCTATAGTCACCGTCCCACAGATTACATATCATCGCCCTTATGGTTGATACCTTTCGCTTCTACTTGAGACCCTGCGGCTCCCTTACAAGGGGCGGGTTTTTGTCACATAGATTACATGTTCACAAGTGTGTCACTTGGGTCCTATAGTCTGCCCAAGCTTATTGTTCAGCCATGTAGCAACCTGTTTCCTAGCCACAATGATTGCATGTAACAATTCAAATCGGTTCCTAGCCATAATGATTGCATGTAACAGTTCAGATCGGTTCCTAGCCATTGAAATTGAAATTGTTACATCCGTGTAGAACCGTTACTCACAGGACGTGAAGTTAAGGACACCATAGCGTAAGCCGGAGCTAGCTATAGTCACCGTAGGACCATCTCAGTAAGAAGAATTACCACCGATGCCTGGACAACAGGCACCGTAGCCCCATCATGCCAGTGCAGCTTACTACGGTTGGGAAGCACCGGCACAATACAGCCGGTAAGACAAAACCTGAGAGGGGGGACGGTCTGTGTGCTAGTCCCCGGGTATCGACCCGGGGTGTGTTTCCATAAAGCGTCTGCACTGTAAAATACTCTGGAAACTAGTAATGGTGTGAGAATGGACTGTGTCCGCCAGTTTGAGGGCACAGGATCTCTGAAGTCCAAGAGTGGTCATAGAAGTCAAAAAAGAGGTAGGAATAGTACCAGTTGTACCAACGGTAATAACTTCATAGTGAACAAGGTATCCAGCCGATCGAAGGCCATTGACTAATTCAACATGTTGGGCATGTTTAGTAATAAACTTAGTAGCGTGATTATCAGAGCAGTATCCAAGCTCAAGAATCCAGAGTTTTTTATCAGACATACAGGTAGGAGAGTCTATGTCAGGTAGGACGGCAAGATCAGGTCTCATCCTCTTCCAATCCGCCTTGTGGATGAGTCGCACTGCGGCGTCATGTCTCTTGATGTAGAGCCCCTTGAAAGTCCGGTGTGTGCAACCCGCCAGGATGTGGCCCGCTCCGTCCTCACAGGTGTGGCAGATGGGGCATAGGGAGTTCGTGGGTGGGTGAGTGCTGGTAGTATAAGGGAGTTTCCAGCGGAATGCAAGTTTACGGTTCCACAGTCTACCCCAGCGGGCTTTAAGGATGTGGAATTTAGTTTTATGCTGGATAAGGGTTGAGGTCCAAAATTTGTTACTTGCTTGAGGAAGTTGGTGGGGGGTGTTTTCAGCCCAGGTGGTTGCATAAATCCCTTTAAGAGGGTGTTGACCAAGGTGGCAGCTAGTGGGTAGGTTAGAGGTGATACCTTGTGTAAGGTTAGGTGCTAAAATTCTTGGGGGGATATCTCCCATGGGTGTACGAGGAGGTTGAACTGTAGGCCAGTAAACATTGTGGCGGGGGATTTCCCCAGTGTTATCAGTAAAATTAGTTAAAGTAGGGTGCTCAGCTGCCTTGTGTGCCAGAGTGTCTGCTCTGTCATTTCCAAGGATACCTGTGTGGGAACGGACTTTACAAAGGGTGGTGTGTGAGCCATGCAGGATGCGTTGAATGAGGTGTTTTTGAATTGATTGCAGTAATTCAGTATGAATGGAACGGGTTGTTGTGGTGGGGTCATGAATCATTTTTTTTATGAGTTGAAGAGAGCAGAGGCTGTCTGTATGAAGGGTAAGAGATTTGTCATAATCAATGTTGAGAAGGGCTTAGTGGATGGCTACCAGTTCTGCCCGGTTGTTAGTTTCGGTGGCTCCTATTCCCCCAGGGTTGATGGTGTAGCTTTGTCCTGCAGCCGGGACATATACTACAGCACCTATTTTGCTAGGATGCCCTGGTTTACCTTTTATTAGGCTACCATCTGTGTAGACCTGGAGGCCAGAGGAGGGGGTAGCAAGGTAAAACAGGGGTGGGTAATGGTAAGAGGAGAGGGGGGAGGGTGTTGGTGGAGTAGAGGTTGCCAGGGATTTTTGGCCAGAGATTTAAGTTTCCGAGGGTAGGTGATGACAATGTCAGTGAAAGTAAGTGTGGAAGGTGGTGTGATAGTAGAGGGCTCCCAGGATGAGGAGAGGCTTTGCATGTAGTATGTCCATTGGTCCATAAAGTCTGGGAGATTAGGAAAGTAAGTCTCTTGGCTGTGAGGGTTGCATATAAGGATGAGGTGTAATTTTTGAGTGGAGGGTGGGGTGTGCGATTTGCTGCCAAGCCATATTTCAGAGGTAGTATAAAATTCAGACTGTGGTCTAGAGTCAATGTAGTGGATCCAGGAGTGGTGGAGGAGAGTTTTGTAAGGGGCAGCAAGGTCATCAGGGAGGAGCATCAGGGTGCAGGTAGGGCTGAGAGTATTTTCAGCATGGTCAGCACTGGCTAGAGCCCACCTTAGAGCTTGGTGTGCTTGTGTGGTGGAATTGGGAATGTCCACCAGTGAGCCCCCAGTCCAGATGGTAAGAAAGGGGTCTTGGTTGGAGCCAAAGAGCTGGTCAGCAGGGCTGGTAGAAGAGAAGCTGGTGAGGCTTGGGTCGTAGCTAAGAGGATTGGAGGTACGATGGTGAGTAATGCCCAGAGCAGCTGCTGCTTGGTAGAGGAAGGGAGACAGAATGTTAGTGGCAGCAGGAGCAGCTCTGTATCTGGTGAAGAGGGCAGCTAGGTCAGTGTGGTATGTTCCTCCTTGGGTCAGTTGGTTCCATTTGGTTGGGTGGTGATTTTTAAAGTGGTCATAGTTTTGTTTAAGAGAGGTGAGCCTGTCGTTGGGAATGTGCCCAAGACCTGTGGGGTTATAAAGATATGAAACGTTGGTATGTGTGTGTGTGGATTGGCCATCCAGAGTAGTAAGGATGCCTGTTTGTATAATGTAGGCTGAGGGTGGTTGAATGTCCCAGTCTGGGTGCCTGTCGTGTGTGTCAATTTTCAGAAGTTTGTGAACAAGGTTGTGGTTGTCAGCATTAAATCCTGGGGAGGTGGCCCATTGGCCTTGTTGCTGGAGGTTAGTGAGGTGGGTGTCCTTCCTGGGATTGAGGTATGTGGTTATCGGAGGAGTGGTTTTAAAGGTGTGGGTTAATTGGTCATATGTTGGTTGTCCTACCAGTTCAACAAGGTGAGCCGCATGGTGAGATTGAGGCTTCCAGTGTATGGTGGAGGTAGTGGGGGTGAGAGGTGTGCAATGGTGGATGCTGTATCCCATGCGTGTAGGAGTTGATATGGTCGTTGTGCATGATGGTTGGGGCCCATTGGACGTGGACAACGGTGGTGGTGGCAAGTTTGTCGTCGTTGTAAGAGCGCTTGCCCCGCCAGCTCGTAATGTGCAGGGCTCTGTACTGAGATCCGTAAGTAAGGTGAAGCAGGCGCGCCGGTGGTGCAGGTGCGCTGCTGGCTGGGAATGTCATGGCCTCGCATATCCTGTCAGGGTGCGAGGTGGAGGTTATTTTATATGCGCGGTAGATATTGGAGGAGGAGGAGTGTCGAATCCAGGATTTGCACAAGTAGTGGCGCGCTGACCAAGTGGCGTCACTGTTGGGGCAGCCCCATGCTTGGTGCGCGTGACTGCCTGCGATCTGCGTGGGCCACGCCCACCATTGGTTTCCTTCCAGGTCCCCAGTGGGGTCCGCCTCGTAGTCTGCATCAGTGACGGAGGCGTGAGGTTGGTAGCGCTGGGTAAGTGGGGTGGAGGATTTGATAGGAGCAGGAAATTTAACGTTGTCTGTCGTGTTCTGCGAAATTGCGTAGCCAGGCGCAAGTTGCCTGTGGGAGAGGGGGAGTGGGTCAGAGTGAGTTGGAGGAGTGACGGTTTGGAAGGAGGAGAGGAGTGCGGTGAGGCGGTTCAGGGATCGTTTGTGGTGTTTAGTAATTTTGTGTGAAGTAATAAGAGAGAGGTCTGTAGTGCTGATAAGATGAGTTCCCATAGGGGTGACCAGGTCGTGGTATGAGTAGATGTCCAGGTCGTGAAAAGGAGTCATTAGTGAGACAGGGATTGCCTGTGGTGGAAGAGGGAGAGAGTGTATGTTAAGTTTGTCAAGGAGTTCTGTGTCATTCCAAGAAATTATTACGTCAGATTTTTTAATAATTTCCAGCTGGCGGGCTAGGGACATATATTTAAGTTGCTTGCTGGAGAGAGAGAGAGGATCTAGAGTGGTCATGGTGGAGGTTGATTTTGTCAAGAAGAGCCCTGGTGAGAATTCCCAGGTGACCTTGGTCGTTCATGGACTGGGTGAGGGCTGTTGCAGTAATCTGAGTATATTCAGTGAGTAGAGAAGGCACCCCTAGTCCTGCCTCTGTTTTAGGTAGGTGGAGTGCTCTTGTCGGAAAGGATCTAGGAAGGGAGCAGCAGAGTTTAACTGTTTTTAATACTGCTCTGTCAATGACATGAATGTCGGTTAGTGAGAAGGGAGCTACTATCATGGGGTATTTAATAGCTGCTCTGACACATTGTGAGATTATTCGTAGACATTGGGTGGGGGTTGCCCTATTTTTAGCTTTAGTGAGGATACTCAAGCCTTTGTTGTGGATGGTTTCAATAGTAGAGTGAAGTTGAATTTTCCAATTTAAGGTGAGTGAGATGTGAACCCCCAGGTATTTATAGGCTTGGTCTGGCGGCTGGTAGGTAGCATAGGAATTACCTAGAGGAATTTTTTCTAGCCTTTGTTTGAGAGTGTTGTTGCGAGTAGGTTGTGAGGGGTGTGATTTGTGGAGTATGCCACTAACCACACATTTAGTGGCGTTAAGAGGAATGCCCGCCCAGATACTAAAAGTTTGAACTTTACCACATTGGATGCGAAGGTCCTCTGAGCTGCCGGTTAGGACGGCAGTGTCATCAGCATACCCCAAGCTGCTAGTGTGGTTTTCATCTGCTGTTGTGGAGGGTAGGGATGCTGCTCTGTATCCTCGTCCTCCAGAACGGAGCCATCTGTGTAGGGGTTCTAGAAAAATAATGAAGAGTAAGGGGGAGAGAGTGTCCCCTGGATAGTGCCCCTAGTGATGGGGATAGGGGAGCCAGATGTATTGTTAAGGAGGATATGTGTAGTAGAGTTTGTGTAAATTCCTTTAATTGTATCTATAGTATCATGGGTATAACCCAAGCTGTGCATAATGCAGAGAAGTTTTTGGTGATCAATCATGTTGAAGGCAGAGCTAAAGTCTAAGTAGGCAGCATAAAGGTCCTGGTGGAAGAGGGCAGCATCCTCAATGTTGTGAGTAGGGTCAAGAGTTGTCTATAGGTACTTTTGTCTTTTCTGAAACCTCTTGGCAGGCACTGAGAATGTGATTGGTTTCAGAGTAGGTAGTAATAGTGTTGGTAACAAGAGAGGTCCAGAGTTTGGCTACAGCATTGTTGAGGCCTATTGGCCTGTAATTTTGGGGTAAGCAAGGATCTGATTTTTTGTAGAGCATGACTGTGTGGGAGATTTTCCAGCAGTCTGGTGTTTCTCCAGGATCCATACTAGCTGCATGAGTTTGTGTATGGTGAGGTGCATTTCCTGTGGGAGGCACATAAGTAGTTCATTAGGTATGCCGTCTGGGCCTGTGGCTTTGTTAGTGGAGAGTTTCCTGATGCAGTCATCATAGGTGGTTGAGGAGGAGAGATAGGTGTAAGGGGAGGCAGTGGTTTGTATGGAGTTGGCTGGAGTTTCAAGGTGGTATTTGTCTGTGTGTGTTTCCCATGGAGGGGGAGTGGCATGTCGGGTATAATCATCTAAGATGGGTGGTGTGGGAGGTGACATAAGTTTACCCATGTGTTTGGTCAAAACTTCCAGGAGACCCTGGGTACTGGTGCTAAGTGTGTTCGAGGATGCATCGAGTAGGGCAGTGTGTGTGTGTGTGTAGTTGTCAGGGGAGAAAATATACCTGTGAGTTTGTCGTGCCTGTGTGCTGAGGCGGCGTCTGAATTTCTTGATGGAGGCAGTTGCTCTCTCCTCTTTAAGTGCAGCCTGCATGTGACGTAGTTCTGTAATACTTTGTTGAATATCAGCAGTTAGAGAGAGGCAGTAGTCAGGGAGGAGTAGGTTTTGTAGGTGTTGTTGTATTTTGATTTTAGTGGTGAGTATGTACCTGCCGTATGAGGTGTGCTTCTGAGCTCCATGTATTATTGTTGGTCAAGGTGGGTGGAGGCTGTTCGAAGTGCTTTAATGTGTTTAATATGGTAGTTCAGACGTCTGTAAGTTTTAGCAGTTTGTCTGGGCAAAAAAATGCCTGGTGTGCTAGACTTAATGGGGCAGATGTCAGTCATGATGGAAAGAGCTTGGTGTAAAGTGATCATGAGATGATCTGCCATGCTGTTAAGATTTTCTGGCATGGTGGCTGTGAGTTCTTGTCTAATAGATTGGATGTGTGCAGATGTTTTATCTTCTCCCAGTAAAGTTTGTGCTATAGTCCAGGCTTTATTTATGTTGATGTGGCTGTGTTGAAATTGATGGAGAAATTTATTTGAGATTGCCTCTTTGGCTTTGGCCATGTCCTGTTGCTTGAGAGGGAGTTGCAGTTGGGGTGTTGGATTGTGAGGTGGTGTGTCCAGGTTGGGAGGTGGAAAGAGAGAGGAGGTAATATGTTGTTCCAGGGTCAAGTGGTCAAGTGTGTCTCCCATTTGGTGTGTGGTTTCTGTCACTATGGTTGCAGGTGGAGGGTTGATGAGAATGATGTCATCTATCCTGCTGCTGTAGGAGGTGTTGTCTGAATAAGTATGGGGACGTGGAGATGGTTGGATGTGAATTGAATATTTATTAAGATGCTGGTAGTGAGGCTGGTCCTCCAGGTGATGGACTGTGTTGCTTCTATCAGTAAGGTAGTAAGCTGCATTCCAGTCTCCCCCTGCAATATAGTGGTGAGAGGGGTTCTGGGTATGATGTAGTGGATGTGTTCATAGATGCGGGCTCTTTTGGCAGGATCATTGCAGGGCATGTAGACACCTAGGATGTGAGTGATGTTGTTAATAGTTTGATGAGTGAGATGACCAGCTATGTCAGTAGGGATTTCATGTTTAATTAGGTGTGCAGTAAGAGTCTTTTTGATAAGTGTGATGACTCCAGCTGAGCGGGTAACAATGTTGTCTGCATTGGTAGCTTGCTTAATGGTTTTGCTGCTGTGATGAAAGTGGTAGTCAGAGAGGTCTTGTTTGATCATATTAATTATGCCTGTATTGTTGGAGGTGAGTTTTGTTTGGTGAGAATAGCAATGTCTGGCTCATTAGTTCGAATATGGTCATAGAGTGTTTCCCAGGATGAGAAAATGCCTCTGCAGTTGGAGGTGATAATGTTAGTGAGATAGAGTGCAGTTTGCTGTTGTTGAACAGGATATGAAGTAGTATGAGTAATTTTAATTCTTTTCGTTGGAAGAGTTTTGGTGGTGAGTCTGGAAGGAGCAGGTTTCTTTGTAGGAGGTTCTGCCCCAAAAATTCTGCATTGGCGAAACTTAGTGAAGTCAGGAAGGACAACTTTGCTAGGTATAGGGAGAGGTGTGTTGTGCATCTGGTGTGTGCAGGGGTGTAAGCGTTTGGTAGTTAAATTATTTTTCTTTGTAGGAGATGTTTTTTGTTTTGATCTGGGAGGTTCCTCATCGTCAGAGACTAAGTAAATAGTATCTGTGGGGTCTTTTTGATTTAAAGAGGGGGAGTCTATGGGATCTTCTTGATCTGATAGGGTGAAGTCTAGGAGATCAGAGAAAGTTAGATCTGAGGAGTTATCCTGATCTGGTAAGTTGTGATCTGTGAGTTCTGCAGGCCATGGGGAAGTTATGTGGTCCATACTGTGGGGAGAGTCAGGACGGTTGTGAGTGGGTGTGGTGTTACTAGTAGGGGAGATCATGTCAACAGTCTCCCTAGTAAGGTGGCCTGGTGTGTGGTTAATTTTTGGTTGAAAAGGGTGTGAAAGGAAGGAGGGTGATGTTTTGGTCAGAGTGTAGATGAGCCCTTGGAGTTTTATCCAATCTTGTGAGTGGAGAAGACTAGGGCCGTTGTGTTCAGAGTTCATGTCCCACCACTTACCATTAATTTGCTTAATGGTTGTAGCATATCCATATCCACAGTTGTAGTGGAGGATAAACCTTGTGCAGCTGGGAGGAAGCCGAGATAAAATTTGCTGTTTAGTGCTGCCAGGCATAACTCCTGCAGAATAGTTCTCAGATGTGTCTTCAGTTGTTGGTGTAGTAGGGGGAGGATGGGATGGAGTATATGTTTGTGAGTTCCTGTGGCCAGTGAGAGAGCCTAAGTGAGATTTCTTGTTAGCCAGGTAATAGTTGACTAAAGGGATTGTGTAGTTACCGGTTAGTTTGTTGAAATAGCAACGTTCTAGATCCCACTCATGTTGAGTGTAGTTAGTGACGTGTGTGTTGAGGTTTATGGAGAACTGTAGGACCTCTTTGTAGTCTAGGGCCTTGTATCCGAGGTAGGCGTTAATAGAATGAACTTGACAGTGACAGTCTATTTGGGGTTCCCAATAGCTAGAGCTGTTTACAGGAGTGGAACAAAGTCTGGAAGTAGGTCTACCTCCCCTAGGAGCTGTATCCCAGGTAGGATGAGTCAAGGTTCTAATGTCCTGAGTACAGGATTTCCTATTAGGTTCACAGCTAGAATTCTGCTTTGCAGAGAGTTTCAGAAGAAGGAAGCTGTTCACGATTGACTTATCAATACTCTATACTCTATACTCCTCTACTGACTCTATACTCTGTACTGATGTCAATAGCTTGGTACACCCTATGATCCAACAAGTAGCCATAAGGAGAGGGACAATCAGGAGAGTGCTATAGAAGTCTATGACTAAGAAGCAGGGGATCATAATAGGTGCACATAAAATCCCTATGGCTTCTTCCAGACAGTCTTCTTGGTCACCTCCTTCCACTGGTTGGTGGGAGCTGACTGTCTCTTGGGCTGGCTGGGTCCAGCTGCTGGGGCAGGGGCGGCTGCCTGTGGAATTAAAATTATAGTTATTTAGCTGGCTAAAGAGATGTATCCTCAAAGAGGCTCTTAGAATCCAGTGTGGGTGGTTTTGCTGGCTAAAGAGATGTATCCTCAAAGAGGCTCTTAGAATCCAGCATGGGTGGTTTTGCTGGCTAAAGAGATGTATCCTCAAAGAGGCTCTTAGAATCCAGTGTGGGTGGTTTTGCTGGCTAAAGAGATGTATCCTCAAAGAGGCTCTTAGAATCCAGTGTGGGTGGGTTTGCTGGCTAAAGAGATGTATCCTCAAAGAGGCTCTTAGAATCCAGCATGGGTGGTTTTGCTGGCTAAAGAGATGTATCCTCAAAGAGGCTCTTAGAATCCAGCATGGGTGGTTTTGCTGGCTAAAGAGATGTATCCTCAAAGAGGCTCTTAGAATCCAGCATGGGTAGTTTTGCTGGCTAAAGAGATGTATCCTCAAAGAGGCTCTTAGAATCCAGTGTGGGTGGTTTTGCTGGCTAAAGGGGATGGCAATGTGTTGGGCAATGGGGGGAACTTTGCAGAGTCGTCAATGGGGCCTAGATAGGTATGATCGGTGCGTTGTGGGTGGTGCAGGGGCACGAGTGGGTGAGGAGCCGAGAAGCTGATTGACATGGAGATTCGTGTTGGAAAAAGCGGGGTAATCGATTTCAAAGTGAGCGGGAAGGTAATTACCTGTTGCGTTGTCCCCACTGATGGCATGCATCAAAGCCGATCCGTAGTTTTTCATGGCGGGAGAGGTTCGGATCTGAGGGGATAGGTTGAGAAACTGAGAGAGGTAAGAAGGGCTGTGATTTAAGGTTGTGCCAGCGGAAGAGAGAAAGCAAGCAGTCAAGTAGGCGGGAAATGTGTAGACTCTACAGGGGTCTGATCATATGACGAGCATCTCGCGAGGACGCGTTTTTTTCAAACAGGGCCGTACGGTCGAAGGGCAACCGCGCAGTTCCAGACTTGGCGGGTTCTGCGGGCAGGGTGTGGGCAGGTCCCGATAGATAAGAGCAGGTAGCTGTCCTGAGTACCTGCATGGGGGGGAAAAGGGTTCGTTAGTAGGTTTCTCGATTGCATGGAGCTTCGGCTCCTGGCAGCGACCATCAAGAATGCGCCAGAGATGTGCGCTTCGCATCCCCCCCTGTTGAGAAGTCCAGGGAGAGGCGCATTCTGTCCGGAAATGCATGCTTCCGACTGCCCAGAGGTGCAGCTTGCTACAAAAGTAACCGTCTACCACCCTACGACCACAGAAGTTGCTGCGAGTCGCGTCAGATGTTGTAGACGGCGACTTAGATAGCAGCATTGCCTCTGCGAAAGCATGAGCTCCTGTTTGGTTGCAGTTCCGGGGGGGGTTGACCGAAACTGTATGGAACGGAGAGCAGGTGGTATCATTCGATAGCGCAGACGCAGGAGAATGCGAATATGCTACGCGAATGCTAAGAAGGAAAATGAGCAGCGAGAAAGTTACATCGGAAGTTCGAATGTTGGAAGCAGGGGACAGAAGAGAACCACACTAGTCAGCACCAGGCTGGCAGGATGCAATATGGGTTGTGTCGCAGGATGCAATGTTCCTAGCCATAATGATTGCATGTAACAATTCAAATCAGGAGCTGATGTGGGCTGGTTGACCGCTAGGTGGGGCGTGGTATTGTGGGAGCCCCGTCTTACAGCGGTAGGGTACGGGCTGCTACTTTACCTGGACAAAGCTACCATGGCGTTTGACAGCGAGTCAGCGACCACAAACACTTAAGCGCACCCGTGGGTATTCGATCCCGACACCTACATCGTTCTAGTAGCTCTGCCACTGAGTCAATCGTTGAGTCGGGGAGTACGATCCAGTATCTAACAATTAAATTCAAATTCAAATAAGGAGCATAGGTGAGCTGGTTGGCCTCCTGTTCTATGTTGGAGTGAAACCATGTTGGAGTGAAACCATGTTGGAGTGAAACCATGTTGGAGTGAAACCATGTTGGAGTGAAACAATTAAATTCAAATAAGGAGCAGTGGTGAGCTGGTTGGCCATCCTGTTCTATGTTGGAGTGAAACCATGGAACAATTAAATGACAATCAGGAGCAGAGGTGAGCTGGTTGGCCATCCTGTTCATGGAGTGAAAAGAAGTTGATATTCGCAGCAAACAAAAGAGCAGTACAGCAGCTGCATGGCAGTACATAGTTTCTATGGTACTACAATCCAATCAGCCTCTTTCAGTGATTTACAATGGTCTAGTGGTAGACCAGATCGCTTAAAAATAAAGAGTCGGGGGTTAGACTCCCCCTTCGCTCGCTCTTGGCGTTGCAGGTCGTCGTCAACTGCGATGGTAGCTTGTCCAGTTGAGGTAGGAGACAGCTCCCCACCCGCGTACGACGGGCTCCCCTAACACCACGCCCCACCAGGCGTTAGCATTACAATCCAATCCCGACTAGCGCCATTCTGGAAGGGTCCTGGAAAATCGGGACCTGCGGGTCTCCCGCATAGATTCGTACAGGTTGGCAGGCGTGATAAAGTCTGTCCTAGTCTTCACCACATCCTCTCTGTACCAGCCCTTAGAAGCGGCTCCAGACCAGTCCACGGGGGCTACATACATATTGGGAGTGTGTGTGGGGGGTGTGAGTGCGTGGGTAAGGGTGGAATGTGTGTGTGTGTGGGGGGGTGAAAGTGCGTGTGGGTGTGGGTGTGGGGTGTGAAAGTGTGTGTGAGTGTTGGGTGTGAGTGTGGGTGGTAAATGGGTAACACAAATTGGTGATTGGGGGCCGAACGGGGGCTACAAATAGAAGAAATCCATACATACATGGTAACATACATGGTAAGAGTGTGTGGGTGAGGGTGGAGTGTGAGTGGGCTACAAATAGAAGAAATCTGTCCTAGTCTTCACCACAGCCTCCCTGTACTAGCCCTCAGAAGCAGCTCTAGACCAGTCCACGGGGGCTACATACATGGTAAGAGTGTGTGGGTGAGGGTGGAGTGTGAGTGGGCTACAAAACAGAAGAATCCATACATATGGTAACATACATGGTAAGAGTGTGTGGGTGAGGGTGGAGAGTGAGTAGGCTACAAATAGAAGAAATCCAAAGTAGTGTTAGTGTCAGAACCTGGTCGAGGCTCCCCCAAAATCATCGGAACCTGGTTGAGGCCCCCCAGTACGTCAGAACTTGGTTCAGCCCCCAAAAATCATCGAACCTGGTTGAGGCCCCCAGTAATCGTCAGAACTTGGTTCAGGCCCCCCCAAATCATCAGAACCTGGTTGAGGCCCCCGCAGTATCGTCAGAACTTGGTTCAGGCCCCCCAGAAATCAGCGGAACCTGGTTGAGCCCCCCCCCCCCCCCCCCCCCCCCAAATCGTCTGAACCTGGTTGAAAGGGGCGGATCTTGTACCGGTACGGTATACAAGTTTCTCATAAACCCTAAAACCCTGAACTCACCCCAGTGGATTCCAATGAAGTTGGCTCGGAGCCCGAAGGTGATCGGGGGGACCTGGTTGAACGGAACCGATCCTTGAAGAAGAAATCACCCCAATGAATTCTGATACAATGGCTTAAGACCCCCCTAAAAAGTTTCGGAACTTGGTTAAAGGGAACCGATCCTTGAAGAAGAAGATCACCCCAATGAATTCCGATGAAGTGGTTTGAGGCCCCCCTAAAAATTGTCAGAACCTGGTGAATTCCAATACAATTTGCTTGAGGCCCCCCTAAAACCCTGAACTCACCCCAATGAATTCCGATGGAGTGATTTGAGGCCCCCCTAAAAATTGTCAGAACCTGGTGGATGCCAATAAAATTTGCTTGAGGCCTCCCTAAAAATTGTCAGAACCTGGTGGATGCCAATAAAATTTGCTTGAGGCCCCCCTAAAAATTGTCAGAACCTGGTGGATGCCAATAAAATTTGCTTGAGGCCCCCCTAAAAATTGTCAGAACCTGGTGGATGCCAATAAAATTTGCTTGAGGCCCCCCTAAAAATTGTCAGAACCTGGTGGATTCCAATACAATTTGCTTGAGGCCCCCCTAAAAATTGCTTGAGGCTCCCCTAAAAATTGTTCAGAACCTGGTGGATTCCAATACAATTTGCTCGAGCCCCCCTAAAAATTGCTTGAGGCCCCCTAAAATCGTCAGAACCTGGTGGATTCCAATACAATTTGCTTGAGGCCCCCTTAAACCCTGAACTCACCCCAATGGATTCCGATGAAGTTGGCTTGCGGCCCAAAGGTGATCGGGGGGACCTGGTTGAACGGAACTGATCCTTGTGGCCCGTTGTACAAGTTCCAATAGGTTGAGGCGATTTGATTTTCTCCCCAGTCTCGGATGCCCCCACTGAACCATGCACGCGACGAGGTAGCTGAATGTGAGAGAAGGTTGAGGTAGCTGAATGTGAGAGAAGGTTGAGGTAGCTGAATGTGAGAGAAGGTTGAGGTAGCTCAATGTGAGAGAAGGTTGAGGTAGCTCAATGTGAGAGAAGGTTGAGGTAGCTGAATATGAGAGAAAATTTAGGTAGCTGAATATTATAGAAAATTGAAGAGAGAAAACAGTACATTGAGGCGATTTGGTTTTCTCCCCAGTCTTTCATGTCGCCACTGAACCATGCACGCCATGAGGTAGCTGCATTGGTGTTGGCATTGGCGTGTGTGGTTATGTATGGTGATGATGATGATGATGATGATGATGATGATGATGATGATGATGATGATGATGGTGATGGTGGTGGTGGTGGTGCTGCTGATGGTGGTGGTGATGATGATGATGATGGTGGTGGTGGTGGTGGTGATGCTGATGCTGATGCTGATGGTGGTGGTGATGATGATGATGATGATGGTGGTGATGATGATGGTGGTGATGCTGATGCTGATAATGATATGATATGCCAGTCCCTACTTACGTATGCTGACTACGATGGTGGTGAAGAGGGTGCCGTAGGGAACAAGGCGATGCTGGTCTAAGGACAAGTCATTGAGCGATGACTTACATGTGCTGACCAGCATGGCGGTGAAGAGTGTGCGTAGGGAAAAGGCTGGTCTGGTCTAAGGAAAGTCATTGAGCGATGACTTACATGTGCTGACCAGCATGGCGGTGAAGAGGGTGCCGTAGGGAACAAGGCGATGGTGGTCTAAGGACAAGTCATTGAGCGATGACTTACATGTGCTGACCAGCATGGCGGTGAAGAGGGTGCCGTACGGAACAAGGCGATGGTGGTCTAAGGACAAGTCATTGAGCGATGACTTACATGTGCTGACCAGCATGGCGGTGAAGAGGGTGCCGTAGGGAACAAGGCGATGGTGGTCTAAGGACAAGTCATTGAGCGATGACTTACATGTGCTGACCAGCATGGCGGTGAAGAGTGTGCCGTAGGGAACAAGGCGATGGTGGTCTAAGGACAGTCATTGAGCGATGACTTACATGTGCTGACCAGCATGGCGGTGAAGAGTGTGCCGTAGGGAACAAGGCGATGGTGGTCTAAGGACAAGTCATTGAGCGATGACTTACATGTGCTGACCAGCATGGCGGTGAAGAGTGTGCCGTAGGGAACAAGGCGATGGTGGTCTAAGGACAAGTCATTGAGCGATGACTTACATGTGCTGACCAGCATGGCGGTGAAGAGTGTGTCGTAGGGAACAAGGCGATGGTGGTCTAAGGACAAGTCATTGAGCGATGACTTACATGTGCTGACCAGCATTGCGGTGAAGGTGTGCTGTAGGAACAAGACGATGGTGGTGTAAGAACAAGCCAGGGTCGAGTGAATCCGTATCAATCAGCTTTATTGGAGGAGGTCACTCATATGATATACCAGTCCGTACATGCATGTGCTGACTAGGATGGCGGTGAAGAGAGTGCCGTAGGGAGCAAGGTGTGTGTGTGTGGTGGTGAAAGTGTGTGTGTGTTTTTGCTGTTGTGTGGTGTGGTGTGTGTGTGTTGTGTGCTGTGTGGGGGGGGGTGTGTGTGGGTGTGTGTGTGTGTGTGTGGTGGTGGTGGTGGGGGGGTTCACACACACAATGACATGTGGACTGCCCCCCAATGCCATCCAGACATCTGTATCAGTTGTGTGTGTGTGTGATGATCTTACATGGTGCTGACTGGATGGCGGTGAAGAGGTTGCTGGCAAGGAAAAGATTGAAAATACAACACCCACAGTCAATCTGTGGTTGGTGGTTGGTGGTTGGTGGTTGACAACACCCACAGTCCATGTGTGGTTGGTGGTTGGTGGTTGGTGGTTGACAACACCACAGTCATTTTGTGTTGGTGGTTGGTTTGACAAACCACAGTCCATGTGGTGGTGGTTGGTGGTGCAAATCACAGCAATTTGTGGTTGTTGGTTTGGTGGTGACAAACACCCACAGTTCCACTGTGTGGTTGGTGGTTGGTGGTTGACAACATCCACAGCACATGTGTGGTTGGTGGTGGTGTTGGTGACAACACCAATGTTGGTTTGGTGTTGGTGTTGGTGGTTTGGTGGTGGTGGTTGCACAACACAATGTGTTGTTGGTTGTGTTGACACCAAGCACATGTGTGGTTGGTGGTTGGTGGTTGAACAACACCACAGCACATTTTGTGTGGGTGGTTGGTGGTTGGTGGTTGACACACCACAGCACATGTGTGGATGGTTGGTGGTTGGTGGTTTGGTGGTTTTGGTTTGACAATCACAGCACATGTGTTGTTGGTGGTTGGTGGTTGACAACAGCCCCACGACAGTGTGGTGGTGGTTTGTTGGTGACAAACCCACAGCAATGTTGTGGTGTGGTTGGTGGTTGGTGGATTGAAACAACACCCACAGCCATGCATGTGGTTGGTGGTTTGTGGTTTTGCGTTGGTGTGACAACACCCACAGCATGTGTGGTTGTGAGTTGGTGATGGTTGGTTGGTTGGTGGTTAACAACCCACGAGCACATGTGTTAGCCTGGAATGGTGTGATACTGTGATGACAAGTACATGACTGTTAACCCCATGTCAAGCCGGTGCTTGAGTGATGATCACTTACATGTGTAGCCTGGAATGGTGTGATGACAAGTACATGGCACGTCAACAGGTGTGCTTGAGTGCATGAGCATTACATGTGCTGACTAGCGATGGCGTGACAGAGGGTGCGCAGGGACAAGGCGGATGCGTGGTGTAAAGGAAAGTCAGAGCCCCATCACTGTTTGAAAGACAACACCCCACATCTGTAGCCTGGAATGGTGTGATGACAAGTAATGACACGTCACCATGTCAAGTATGTAAGGTGCGTTGAGGATGTTTCCACTTACATGTGTAGCTGGAATGGTGTGATACACAGTACATGACACGTCAACCCCAGGTGCTTGAGTGATGATCACTTACATGTGTAGCCTGGAATGGTGTGATGACAAGTACATGACACGTCAACCCCAGGTGCTTGAATGTGCATGTCACTTACATGTGTAGCCTGGAATGGTGTGATGACAAGTACATGACACGTCAACCCCAGGTGCTTGAGTGATGATCACTTACATGTGTTGACTAGGATGGCGGTGAAGAGGGTCGCCGTAGGAAACAAGGCGATGTGGTCCTAAGGACAAGTCAGAGCCACGCGTTTTGAAAGATCATGTGTTTGTGTGTGTGTGTACCACTCTCGTGTGTGTTGTGTTCGGGGGGGGGGGGGGGGGGGGGTCAGCTCAAGTCAGTTCAAGTGAAAACCCTGTTCCCCACCCAAACCAACCCTTGCCCACCAACCCCACCCAAGCCCCAAAGCAGTTCCACGCCCCTAACCCCTTATTAGCATCAGCACTCTCTAAGAGGTGATATGCAAGTCCCTACTTACGGTGTGCGCTGACTAGGATGGCCGGTGAAGAGGGGTGCCGTAGGGAACAAGGGGATGCTGGTTACAGGACAAGTCAGAGCAGCGCGGCATTATATTTTTTTCTTTTTATCTAAGATGATAACACCAAGTATGTATTGTGCTTCTACTACGGTTGGAAGTCCCTTGAGCTATTTGGCTACCCCTGGACTGCAAATACACACTTACATGTGCTGACTAGGATGGCGGTGAAGAGTGTGCCGTAGGGACAAGACGATTGGTGGTCTAAGGACAAGTCAGAGCCGCCGCGTTTGAAAAAGACTATACACCCACATCCCATGCGTACCTGAGAGGTCGTGAAGCACCTCCGAGCCATGTGCATGCCAGGGTTTGGGGTTTAAGATTTACGCTCAGGGTTTAGGGTTTAGGATTTAAGGGTTTGGGATTTAAGGGTGTAGGGTTTAGGGTATTCCCTCGTCCCATGCGTTTATGCATTTGTTTTTGTTTGTTTCAGTATAAAACTGTGTAAATATCATGATAGCACTCAAGCCAATCTATATACATATCAGGGTATGGGGGGTTTAGGGTTTTGGGGTTCAGGGTTTAGGGGGTCAGGTTTCAGGGTTTAGCACAGGTAAAGGAGTTTTCGGGGGGGGGGCGGGCAGGTTCAGGACTTGGGGTTTGGATTACACTTATGGGATCTGGGATAAGGTCCCACGCAAAACTGCCGTGCACCAACCTACCCTGAAGTCGTTCACAATACGCCCTGAGAGTAGGAGATATGAAACCCGTGGTGGTATTATATTATGCGCTTCCCAGTCGTGTCACCACCTGCCCACACCCACCTACACCACCACAACTACCGAAGTCGTTGAAACGCACGCACATTTGGAGAGTGGAGATATTAAACCGCGTTGGTAATTACGTAATTTTCCGCAGGTTCCCGGTCGTCGTCACCCACCACCCACCCACTACCCACCATTAATCCGACTAAGAATTCATTGACCAGGCAATCTTGAGAGTAGGAGATATTAAACGGCGTTTGGTATTGTAAATAGTCAGGCTTCCGTCGTGTCCACCCACACACTCCACAACGACCACCCACAACCAACCAACAACAAATACGTTCGGCTTCCCAGTCGTGTCCCCACCACACACAACCACCCAACCGACATCATCCCACAACACCAACTAACAATTATTTGGCTCGGTCGTGTACACCACCACAACAACCAACGACCAACCCAACAAACCACATAACAATAGTTTCGGCTTCCGGTGTGTCACCACCCACAACCCCACAACCGACCAACCCAACAAACCACCAACTAACCAACTCACCCACCCCAAAACACCATCCCACCCTCACCTAACAGAAGTCATTGACCAAGTACCGCAGCTTCAGCTGAGATAGGAGATATTAACGGTGGTGGGTCGTAGTAATGCACTTGATGGTGGTGTCCACGCCTCCACCCTACATCAGCACCCAACACATACATACCCACCTCCCAACTCCAAACCTACCAGAAGTCATTACAGCAGGAGAGATATTAAACGTGGGGGCATCCGTAGTAATTGCGCTTGCTGGGGTGTCCACCGCCAAACCCCACAATCCCCCACACCCATAACTTCCACTCCCAAACTACCCAGAAGTCATTAACCAGCAGGAGATTATTAAAGCCGTGGGTGGATTCGTAGTAGGTGACTTGCTGGTGGTGGTCCACGCCCACCCACCCACACATCCAACCCCAACCACCACCTACCCACTCATCCAACTCAAACTACCAGAAGTCATTAACAGACGAGATATTTAAAGCCATGGTGGCATTTGTAAGTAGGTGCGCTTGCTGGTGGGTGGTACCGCCCACCGCAATCAACCCAAACCACCTACCCAATCTCCAACTCAAACTACCCAGAAGTCATTAACAGCAGGAGATATTAAAGCCGTGGTGGATTTGTAGTAGGTGGGCTAGTTCCA
>JAJSRW010001760.1:0-20000 GCA_022414725.1 Microglena sp. YARC
ACAGCACGAGCACGATCACACAATTGTCGCCAACCACAAACACATTCAGCCAATCAAGCTGCACACAACAAACACTGGTCACTACAGGACACTATCCGCACTGTTATGATGCTAGCACACCGCGTCCATCACACGATGCTGGCTGTCACTGCAACTATAAGCACAACCCATGCAACACAAACACACCAAATACACGGATATCAATAAACAAACTTAATATCACACAGCTTCCACCAGCACTGCTGCACACGCACATACACACACATCTGGCTATCCAATGCACTACCACACGCACTGTGCACCGCACAACTCACACCAACACTGGATAATCCACGCACTGGGCACACAGCACTGTGCATGCACACATTACAACTCTGGCTATCATGCAGTGCACACAGCACTGTGCACGCACATAGCCACACATTCATCCATGAATCAGACCAATCCATCACACACAAACACACCCAGACACTCAAGCACTAGCAACACACCCAAACGCACACTGGGTGCACATGCACTGCCCAAACGCACTTTATACTCAATAACACCACCCTGGCCATCCATGCCACTATAACAACAACCACCAGCACACCACACACATCTGGCTACACATGCACTGCCACCACAGATCCGTTCCGTACACAGTGTACACACACGCTGGTCATCCATGCCTACAAGACAATCCATGGACAAACACAACCCAATCAGACACTCACAGCACCACACACACAGGCCATCCATGCAATACAAGACCCCCATGCATACATTCACCCTACCAAAACACTCACAACACCCGCACACAAGGGGCTACGCATCGCACTGCCAACCCGCCTACTACATAAACAAAAAACCCTCGCCATCCCCATGCACTAAAAGACAATCTATTGACAAAACAACACACTCAGGCACTCACCCAACACCTGGCATATCATCGCACTAACACCAGCACTCCACACCCACCGGGCCTATCACTTTACCCTCCCCATGCACCACACACAAACAACTCAACGCCACACACACAACCTGAACCACACATAACTGGCTATCCAACTGCACCGCAAACCAAATTACTACTGAAAGCACGAATAATATCACGCACTACAACACCACAATAACACGATCGCAATCATCTTCTCATTAACACCATCAGTACTACGCACAATCTCACCATGAACATCATCATCACTCCTAAAAACCCAATTTTAGAAAAATCCCCAATCTATTCAACCATCAAAACTTTCTTCTCCAATACCCTATAACCATATCCATGCATGTAGGTACACATCATACAAAGCTATGCTACACACATGCCATCCCACTATTTACCCATTGTACCATGCATGTTGTATTAACCATAACACAGTGCTATGCTGCACCGAGCCATACCATACAACTAATCTACGCATTGTACATGCAGTAGGTATGAATCTTTGAGAATCAATTAACCTCCTGTACACCTGTCATGCCATCTCGACAGAACTTCATTCTTACCCTCCTTATCTTGGCACCATGCAGTACCGATACTCCAACCAAATTTACATGCAAAAAGGTTTAGAGCAAGGGGGTTTTGGTAGCATCGACCACTTCCCCCCCCCCCTTCCATGTTGTCTCAGCTGCATGCGAAGCAGGGAACCGCGCGCGCTTAATGAGGCGATGGGGCGACTATCAAGAGGTTTGAACTGAGGGGGGGCATCAAGAAATTTGCGAAGAATTGGTTCAAGACAAGTCCTAGGCGCGTGTCGAAAGCTAATAATTGAGAAACTTGAAACTGAATAAGCCTGCGAGATGGGGCGAGGAGGGGAAACGAGCGAAGAGCGGGGTCCCCTGGCGATCCTAGGCCGCCTGCCAGCGAGGGGCAACGTATGGCGCGGTGGCGTGGTCCATTTCGCCTCGGCAATACAAATGGGGTTTTATGGCTTGGCCCATGCGAATGATGGTACCCTCCATAGTTTGCAACTCGAAAGTCGCTGGTGCTTAATTACAAGCTCCGCAAGTGTGTGAGCTGATATGTTAATCGTTGCCCATTGTAATTGCTCATTGTGCAAGCTCGCGAGGCTGGAAAATGAACATTACGTGATTTAGAAGTACACAGTACATATCCGTAGGCCCACCCCACGCACCCGTCCCACCCCACGCACGGCCCTGCGGCTGAGTTGTGGGTGAAGTCCGTGCTAGTAATAGCTCAAGTGCCCTAGGGGAATGTTTCGTCCATTGTGATACTTACATGTTTCGCCTCGATTTTTTGACGACAATTCCATTCCCAAACCTATGTATGCGCACATGATTGGATGGTACAAATTTGGAATGGTGAAAAATGTTACCCAATAATTGTCGCTTTTGGCCCCAAAAGCACAAACCTTAGCTCCTTTTCTTGAATTGCGATTGCTCATCATGTGGTCTTGTGAGAAAAATCTCCGTATCAATAAGTCTTATATTTGGGATATCTTATATAATGTTTCGTTTGTTTGTGATTTGAAGTGAAACCTGAAAAGTAGGTATGTGACGGACAACACACACACAACACACACACACACACACGGACATTTTTGACAGGCTAATCCCTCATCAAAAAAAATTGTAACACACACTCTGCTATCCATGCACTACAAGATAACCACATGCAAACACAAACACACTCAAATACACGGATATGCAATACAAATTAATATCCATGCACTTCCACACAGCACTGTGCACGCACATACACACACAATCTGGCTATCCATGCACTACCACGCAGCACTGTGCCAACGGCATACATAATACATCTGGCTATCCATGCAGCACTGGCAACACAAGCACTGTGCATGCACAAATTACACATCTGGCTATCCATGCACTGCCAGCACACAGCACTGTGGCACGCACATATGCACACATTGGCTATCCACACATACACACATCTCAAGGCAGCAAAACACATACAGCATGGCCAAATTACACACACCTGAGGCACCAACCACACGAGATGCTTCTCCGCTACAACAAGTATAAGGTCAACACAACAACCAACACACCACATCACACTTCACACAATACCCAAAACACTCCCACACGCAACAGCTCACATTCCCCGCACGTGCTTCACACAAATGGGGGTTCACAAACCACACGATAACGAGCACCACTGGCAGATTCACGTGCACACTTCAGTAACTATGACCATTCATCACACCATCGACAAGGTATACCATGTAACAATGCCATAGCCATGCCACTATACACATAACATGCAGCCCACGCCAGAAGGGGGGCTCAAAGGGTTAGCTTCAATGTCATTGCTATTTTTCATGCACAAGCACACGCACTTGAGGCGCGCTTGCCATCAGCACGCGTTTGTCGGAAAGCTAATAATTGAGAAACCGAAGCTATGGCGCGGGGGGGGCGTGAGTTCCATTACACTGGTGCTTATGGGCATACAAAAAATTGTACCACCCCACTCAACCGCTGTGGACATTAATGGGATGGATACATGCCAAATTACATTGCACAACAGCTGCTCATTATGCTAGTGGTCAGGATCCCTCATGCACATCCCAATATATTGACAATACCATCGACATTAACACAAAATGTTCACCAATTAGTGAAATCAGACACTCACGGACACACACAGCCCAGGCCATGCAAATTCGACCACCAAATCCACCACACCCACCCAACATCCCTCAATTACAACCAAACCACCCTGACAACCCCAATGCACTACAAGAACATTCAAACACAATACCCAAAACTTCACCAAACGGATCGCGAAATACACACGCACATCACAAGCCCATACATCAGGGCTACGCATGCACTACCACACACTTGCCACACCGCCCTACTTACATAAACACACACCTCGCCATCCCCATGCATAAAAGACAATTATGCCTATGACACAAACAACACACTCAAGGCCAACTCACCCACACACACTGGCTATCCATGGCACTACAACCATGCACTCACACACACTGGCTATCCATTCACATACCCCATGCACACACACAAACATCACTCAGACACACCTTGAACACACACATAACTGGCTATCCAACTGCCAGCAAAACCCAAATACTACATGAAGCAACGAATAAATATCACGCACTACAACACCACACAAACACCACTAACACGATCGCAATCATCTTCTCATTAACACACAAATATCAGTAAATCTAAACAATCTCACCATGTACCATCATCATCACTCCTACAATTAGAATCATCTATTTCACAACCATCACTCATACTATACCAATATATACCATGCATGTAGGGTACACATCATACAATGCTATGCTACACCATGCCATGCCCACTATTAACCATTGTACCATGCATGTTGTATTAACCATAACACATGCAGTGCTATGCTGCACCAGGCCATACCATACTAATCTACCATTGTACCATGCATGTAGGTATAAACCATTCAATGTCATGCTATTCTGCACCATGCAGTACCATACCAAATTTACCATGCAGGTAGAGCAAGGGGTGGTAGCATGATCCTTCCCATGTTGCTCAGCTGCATGCGAAGCAGGGAAACCGCGCGCGCTTAATGAGGCGATGGGCGACTATCAGAGTTGAACTGAGGGGGGCATCAAGAATTGCGAAGAATTGGTTCAAAGACAAGTCCTAGGCGCGTGTCGAAAGCTAATAATTGAGAAACTTGAACTGAATAAGCCTGCGAGAATGGGCGAGGAGGGGAAACGAGCGAAGAGCGGGTCCCTGGCGATCCTAGGCCGCCTGCCAGCGAGGGGCAACGTATGGCGCGGTGGCGTGGTCCATTTCGCCTCGGCAATACAAATGGGGGTGGCTTGGCCCATGCGAATGATGGTACCTCCATAGTTTGCAACTCGAAAGTCGCTGGTGCTTAATTACAAGCTCCGCAAGTGTGTGAGCTGGATATGTTATCGTTGCCCATGTAATTGTTCATTGTGCAAGCTCGCGAGGCTGGAAACATGAACATTACGTGATTTAGAAGTACACAGTACATATCCGTAGGCCCACCCCACGCACCCGTCCCACCCCACGCACGGCCCTGCGGCTGAGTTGTGGGTGAAGTCCGTGCTAGTAATAGCTCAAGTGCCCTAGGGGAATGTTTCGTCCATTGTGATACTTACATGTTTCGCCTCGATTTTTTGACGACAATTCCATTCCCAAACCTATGTATGCGCACATGATTGGATGGTACAAATTTGGAATGGTGAAAAATGTTACCCAATAATTGTCGCTTTTGGCCCCAAAAGCACAAACCTTAGCTCCTTTTCTTGGATTGCGATGCTCATGTGTGGTCTTGTGAGAAAATCTCCGGTATCAATAAGTCTTATATTTGGGATATCTTATATAATGTTTCGTTTGTTTGTGATTTGAAGTGAAACCTGAAAAGTAGGTTGTGACACACACACGGACACACAGTTTTGACAGGCTATTCCCTCAATCAAAAATAAAGGGCGCCTGGAGGCGCGTCCCGAATGAAAATGTTTAAAATAATATTAATTAAATTAAACATTTAATTGTATAATTGTATTATTGTATAATTGTATAATTAATTAAATTAATTGTATTAATTGATAGATTATATGATTAAAATGAATTAATCAAATTCTGTTAAATTAATTGGTTAATTTAAAAGTATTAATTAATTAATTAATTAATCAATAACAGAATTAATTAAATTATATTAAATTAATTATCAATTTAATTAATTTAATTGTATTAATTAATTAATTAATTAATTAATTAATTAATTAATAAAACTGTATTTAATTAATTTGATAGAATCAAAAGTGTGTTGTATACCTTTACGTGAATTTAATGCATTTAATTGATTTGCATTGTATGCATTTGAATTCAATAGATTTGCATTTAATTTAATTGAATCGATGTATGTAGCTTTGTTTACAACAAAGTAACGACAATTGACATTTTGTAGGGTTGTTAAATTTGAAGCAGTATTAAACGTGCCTGGACTGTCTTGTAGATGGGATTTATTTGCAAGCAGTTGATGCACACGAAATGTAACCAATCAGAGGTATGGTTGAATTTGTTCAGTCAGCCGCATACAAGCTTGATGTGGCTTCATTCCCAACATGTATGGCAATTAATTCGGGAACCCCAGGACACCACTTGTTGCCAAATACAATATCGTATTACGAGATCGCAGTGTGATATGCGTTCTCACTCGTGTTTTGCCAATGAGGTTGTAGAGTCGGCTGGACGTGTCCCTGGCGTGCGTGGGATTGAACACATAGTCTTGACAACCTGGACACGTGGCATCTGAATTATGGTCAACCGCTAGCATTCAAACCACTAAGCAACTAAACCCAGAACACATTAGAAGTCACGGGCAGGAAATGGGGCAAATAGTCGAGAAATAGTTGATATGCAGAATGCGAGAAAGTGAGAGGAGGGAGGCTGGGAGTTTCAGAAGTAGTGGAGTAAGTAGGTACTCATAGCAGAATATGCTACAAAACATTTGACAACTATTGAGAAGGATCATGACCGCTGCAATGCTGATATCCCTAGTCATGCGCACTCCAACTACGAGCCAAATGTTTGGGTGCAGAGTTTGCCGGTATCAGCAGCACAGATGGAGAGAGCGAGACAAACTAATGTACAAGCAGACAGGTGGAACCCAGGGGGGTCATCAGAGGCCTAAGGCATACATACTCTATACCACACCGCACATACACACACATGTGGCTATCCATGCACAGCCACACAGCACTGCGCACACACATTCACACACATATGGCTATCCACGCACAGCCACACAGCACTGTGCACGCACTTACACACACATGTGGCTATCCATGCACTGCCACACAGCACTGCGCACACACATACACACACATAGCCGGCTATCCGTGCATTACCACACAGCACTGTGCATGCACATACACACAAATCTGGCCATCCATGCACTACATCACAGCACTGTGCACGCACACACACACATCTGGCTATCCATGCACTACAAGATAACCACATGCAAACACAAAACACATTCAGCCAATCAAGCATGCACACAACAAAACAACTGGCTACACATACATTGTCGCACAGCCATGTGCTAGTACATACACACACATCTGGCTATCCATGCACTACAAGACAACCCCATGCAAACATGAACACACTCAAATACAAACACAAGCGCGCACCAAACAATTTGCTATCCATGCACTGCCACACAGCACTATGCACGCACATACACATACATTTGGCTATCCATGCACTGCCACACAATACTGTGCACGCGCATACACACACATAGCTGGCTACCCATGCACTACCACACAGCACTATGCATGCACATACACACACATGTGGCTTTCCATGCACTGCCACACAGCACTGCCCACGCACGTACACACACATCTGGCTATCCATGCACTACAACACAACCCCATGCAAGCACAAACACACTCAAATACACACGCACGCATGCACGCACCAAACAAATTGTCATCCATGCACTGCAACACAGCACTGTGCACACACATACACACACATCTGGCTATCCATGCACTGCAACACAGCACTGTGCATGCACATACACACACATCTAGCTATACATGCATTGCAACACAGCACTGTGCACGCACACACACACATCTGGCTATCCATGCACCAAAAGACAACCACATGAAAACACAAACACATTCAGCCAATCAAGCATGCACACACAAAACAACTGGCTAAACATACATTGTGGCACAGCCATGTGCTAGTACATACACACACATCTGGCTATCCATGCACTACAAGACAACCCCATGCAAACACAAACACACTCAAATACAAACACATGCACTCACAAAACAATTTGCTATCCATGCACTGCCACACAACACTGTGCACGCACATACATACACATAGCTGGCTATCCATGAACTATCAAACAGCACTGCGCACGCACATACACACACATTTGGATATCGATGCACTGCAACACAGCACTGTGCACACACATGCACACACATGTGGCTATACATGCACTGCCACACAGCACTGCGTAAGTACTTACACACACATCTGGCTATCCATGCATTGCCACACAGCACTGTGCACGTACATACACACACATCTGGCAAACCATGCACTACAAGACAACCACTTGCAAACACAAACACATTCAGCCAATCAAGCATGCACACACAAAACAACTGGCTTCACATACACTGTCGCACAGCCATGTGCTAGTACATACGCACACATCTGGCTATCCATGCACTACACGACAACCACATGCAAACACAAACACAATCAAATACACACGCATGCACGCACAAAATAAATTGCCACCCAGCACTGCCACACAGCACTGTGCACGCACATACACACACAACTGGCTATCCATGCACTGCAACACAGCACTGTGCACGCACATACACACACCTCTGGCTATGCATGCACCACAAGACAACCACATGCAAACACAAACACATTCAGCCGATCAAGCATGCACACACAAAACAACTGGCTACACATACACTGTCGCACAGTCATGTGCTAGTAAATACACACACATCCGGCTGTCCATGCAATACACGACAACCCCATGCAAACACAAACACATTAAAAAAATGGATATGCAATACAAATTAATATCCATGCACTGCAACACAGCACTGTGCACGCACATACACATACATCTGGCTATCCATGCACTACCACACAGCACTGTGCACGCACATACACACACATCTGGCTATCCATGCACTACCACACAGCACTGTGCACGCACATACACACACATCTGGCTATCCATGCACTGCAACACAGCACTGTGCATGCACAAATTACACATCTGGCTATCCATGCACTGCCACACAGCACTGTGCACGCACATATGCACACATCTGGCTATCCATGCACTACAAGACAAATCCGTGCACACACAAACACACCCAGACACTCAAGCATGCAAACACACAAACGAACAACTGGTTGCACATGCACTGCCAAACAGCACTGTTCATACCAAATACACACACCTGGCCATCCATGCACTATAAGACAACCCAGGCACATGCACACACATCTGGCTACACATGCACTGCCACACAGATCTGTTTCCGTACACAGATACACACACCTGGCCGTCCATGCACTACAAGACAATCCATGGACAAACACAACCCAATCAGATACTCACGCACACACACACCAGGCCATCCATGCAATACAAGACAACCCCATGCACACATGCACACATACCCAGACACTCACACACGCACACACAAGGGGCTACGCATGCACTGCCACACCGCCCTACTTACATACACACACACCTCGCCATCCCCATGCACTAAAAGACAATCCCATTGACACAAACAACACACTCAGGCACTCACCCACACACACTGGCTATCCATGCACTACACCATGCACACACACACTGGCTATCCATTCACTACCCCATGCACACACACACAAACACACTCAGACACACCTTGAACACACACACATAACTGGCTATCCAACAGCAGCACAACCCAAACACAACTACTGAAGCACGAATAAATATCACGCACTACATCACCACATAACACGATCGCAATCATCTTCTCATTAACACCATCAGTACTAACAATCTCACCATGACTATCATCATCACTCCTACAATTATAATCATCTATTTCACAACCATCACTCCATACTATACCAATATACCATGCATGTAGGTACACATCATACAATGCTATGCTACACCATGCCATGCCCCACTATTATACCATTGTACCATGCATGTTGGTATTAACCATAACATGCAGTGCTATGCTGCACCAGGCCATACCATACTAATCTACCATTGTACCATGCATGTAGGTATAAACCATTCAATATCATGCTATTCTGCACCATGCAGTACCATACCAAATTTACCATGCAGGTAGAGCAAGGGGTGGTAGCATGATCCTTCCCATGTTGTCTCAGCTGCATGCGAAGCAGGGAACCGCGCGCGCTTAATGAGGCGATGGGCGACTATCAGAGTTGAACTGAGGGGGGCATCAAGAATTGCGAAGAATTGGTTCAAAGACCTAAGTCCGTGTCGAAAGCTAATAATTGAGAAACTTTAACTGAATAAGCCTGCGAGAATGGGCGAGGAGGGGAAACGAGCGAAGAGCGGGTCCCTGGCGATCCTAGGCCGCCTGCCAGGGAGGGGTAACGTATGGCGCGGTGGCGTGGTCCATTTCGCCTCGGCAATACAAATGGGGGCGGCTTGGCCCATGCGAATGATGGTACCTCCATAGTTTGCAACTCGAAAGTCGCTGGTGCTTAATTACAAGCTCCGCAAGTGTGTGAGCTGGATATGTTATCGTTGCCCATGTAATCGTTCATCATTGTGCAAGCTCGCGAGGCTGGAAACATGAACATTACGTGATTTAGAAGTACACAGTACATATCCGTAGGCCCACCCCACGCACCCGTCCCACCCCACGCACGTCCCTGCGGCTGAGTTGTGGCTGAAGTCCGTGCTAATAATAGCTCAAGTGCCCCAGGGGAATGTTTCGTCCATTGTGATGCTTGCATGTTTCGCCTCGATTTTTTGACGACAATTCCATTCCCAAACCTATGTTTGCGCACATGATCGGATGGTACGAATTTGAAATGATAACAAATGTTACCCAATAATTGTCGCTTTTGGCCCAAAAAGCACAAACCTTAGCTCCTTTTCTTGAATTGCGATGCTCATATGTGTTCTCGTGAGAATATGTCCGTTGTCAATAAGTCTTATAATTGGGATATCTTATATAATGTTTCGTTTTTTTGTGATTCGAAGTGAAACCTGAAAAGTAGGTTGTGACACACGGACACACACACACATACACACACACAAACAGTTTTGACAGGCTAATCCCTCAATCAAAAATTTTGTAATTTTTTTCATTCGGGTATTTTGTAATGTTTTTCATTCGGGTATCAAAAAAATTGTAGTTTTTTTCATTCGGGTATTTTGTAATTTTTTTCATTCGGGTAAAATCTGGAGATTTTTTTCATTCGGGTATGGTGGCTGAGCAGTGGGGGCACACAAACAGGGTGTTGGTGCATGCCGCCTTATCATCCAAGTTGGCCTTCTGGCTGTAATTCTTGAAGTACTTAGACTTGCAGATTATGACTGCTTGCTGTCCATTGTTGATGCTGAGGCCTGAGAACGCTTTCAGAACTTAATGTGCTGCTCGAACTGTTGCGACCCTGCGAAATCAGTTGCCGACCGAGCACAAAGAGGACATGTGCATCCGTCATCGTCGTCAGACAGCAGGCGGCTACCGCTCAGGTCGACATGCTGCCTCTTGGATGGACTTTCGTCGTGAATAGACTCCTCGATGGACCCATTTGACTTTGCCGTGCTAATTGATACATCCATGCCAAACCCAGACCAGGATAAGCAGCAGATCACTGGTACACCAAGGTTTCAAACTTGAACTCGAACTCGAACTCGAAATTAAGCTTGAATCACATAGCAGGTGTCTGGAAAGTATGGAATTGGAACGCTTGCAGTAAGACGAAGTCGTTGCACTTCTCCAGAGATGAAATGGAGCAGCCAGAAAAAAGTTAGGAAAAAGTTGGCAAGGGGCCGGAGGGGGGGGGGGGGGGGGGGGGGGGGGGGGGGGGGGGGGGTACCCCCCGAGAAGGTGCCCAGAATATCGCCGGACCCGGGGGTATCGATAGATCACGTGATCCCCTATAGAAACCACTGCCCGATACCCCAACATGGGCCGTGCCGGACTTTCTATGGCTCCTGGCATCCTCCTGATCGAAAGCATAATCGCAACACAATGTCTCTCTCATTCAATGATTGACCTGATTTTGCTTCCGATTTTGCTTTTGGTCCGCTTTTGGTCCGCTGTTGGTGGGGACCAAAAGCAAAAGCAAATCGGACCCAAATCGGACTAAAAGCAAAAGCAAAAGCAAAAGCAGTGTGACCTACCGCTAATGGCAGGCCAGGGCAAATTCACATTACAGCTACAGTGTGCTCCAACTATGCCCTTGCTGAGCTGATCCATGCTCAACTACAGCCCCGAACGCGTTCGCGTTCGCGGACGACGCTTCGGACGTTCCTTTATAAGCCTATCGACGTAATTACCAAGTTAGGGTTCAGGTGTCGATGTCGCGAGCGGCCCGTTGTGTTTTATGCGTACTCGGATGTTGCCAGGGGATGTTGCGCATGCTCATTCAGTCTGCCGAGTCTGAGCCGGGCCGAGCATTTTGTTATTCCCTCCATTCAGTTCCATTATCTCTGCCTATATATAGTATTCCAATTGGCAGTGTTGCCCCAAGTTGTTTATCAATAATTGCGCGAGTACCGTTTACAAGTCCGAATAGTGTCCCCACCCTCCTGCTACAAAACTCCAATCCCTCAAGTCCAATTCATTTCTCTCGAATTCTGCTTTCCTCGTTTACTCTTGATTTACACAGCCAGCGGCTCTGGTTGCACTGGATTGGCATGTCGCATGGTTTTTCAGCCAACTCTGGGCTGCCCACCGTCTTCAAAACTCCAAGTCCCCCCGCGCGATAAACTAACAGAAATAAATAGGGAGCCTACTGAGAGGATAAGACAGTTGCTTAAAGACTTGTCAAATTCCAGCTCTGGTTGAAGCCATGAATACATTTCCCCCCGAAGACTTGTTTCAGTACCGAGGAGAGACAACGCTGCCGAGGTTTTTGTCGAGCCTAGCTTCGAACTAGCTGAGCTCCCAGCACACGAAGCACAAGCAAAATGTCTGACGAAGGCCTAGCTTCGAACTAGCTGGGCTCCCAGAACACGAAGCACTAGCAACATGTCTGACAAAGCAGCTGCCATCTTCCGAGCGTATGACCTGGACAAGCGCAACCAGCTGGACCATGATGCGCTCATGGCCGCACTCATGGAGCTGGGCGCCTTGAACGGGCTTACCAAGAAGAAGTTGAACGAAATCTTGGCGTTCGGCTCGGAATCGATCGCCAACAGGCACAGAACGTACACCCTCGTTGAATTCATGTCCTTTGCAGAGAGGATTTCGCAGTTTCAATCTAAGCAGGCCCGTTCGGAAAGAGTGAAGGCAATGAATCATTCAACTCAGGCCCCCTCAGGTAGGTGTGTGGGCCCATGTGCTTCTGTGGTGTGTGTGTATGATGTGTTTGTGTGTGTGAGTATGGTGCGTGTGAGTGTATGCATTTGTGCGATGTGCGTATGTGAATGTGTGTGAGTTTGGTGTGTGTGAGTGATAGTATGTTGTGTGTGCGTGTGAGTGTATGTGTGAGTGTGCTTTTGTGTGGTGTGTGTGATTATGGTGCGTATGTGCATGTGTGTATGTATGTGTGTGTGCGTGTGTGAGTATGTGAGAGTATGTGTGTGTGTGCATTTGTGAGTGGGAGAGAGAGTATGCTGTGTGTGTGTGTGCGTCCATGTTTGTGGTGTGTGGTGTTTTGCGGTGTGGTGGAGTGGAGTGTGGTGGAGTGCGGTGTGGTGGGGAGAAGTGCACAAAGTTGTTTAGGGTGGGTTGTTTACATGGGGTTCAGATAGCTAAGTGGCAAGTAGCTGTATAAGGTGGGCAGTTTGAATGTAGCTGATGTAGCTGAATGCTGTGGGTGGTGGTGGGTGAGGTGTGTAGTGTGTGTAGAGGTGTGTGGTGGGTGAGGAGGGTGGTGAGCTGTATGGTGTGGGTGGTGATGAGGGTGGTGGGTGAGCTGGGTGGTGAGGTGGGTGGTGAGCTAAATGGTGTGGGTGGTAAGGTGGGTGGTGAGCTGTATGGTGTGGGTGGTGATGAGGGTGGTGGGTGAGCTGGGTGGTGAGGTGGGTGGTGAGCTAAATGGTGTGGGTGGTGAGCTGGGTGGTGAGCTGTATGGTGTGGATGGTGATGTGGGTGATGGATGGTAATGTGGGTGGTGAGGTTGGTGGTGAAGTGGGTGGTGTGGGTGGTGAGGTGGGAAGTAGCCTGTGATGTGGGTGGTGGGTGGTGATGTAGGTGGTGGGTAGTGGATGATGAAGTGGGTGGTGAAGTGGGTGTTGTGGGCGGTGAGGTGGGAGGTAGGTGGTGATGTGGGTGGTAGGTGGATAGGTGGGTTGTGGAAGTTGAGCTGAATGGTGTGGGTGGTGAGGTGGGAGGTAGGTGATGATGTACGTGGTGGGTGGTGGGGGAGGTGGGTGGTGATGTGGGTGTTGTCGGTGGTGAGGTGGGAGGTAGGTGGTGATGTGGGTGGTGAGGTGGGTGGTGGATGGTAAGTTGGGTTGTGGACGTTGAGCTGAATGGTGTGGGTGGTGAGGTGGGAGGTAGAAGGTGATATGGGTGGTGGATGGTGGGTGGTGAGGGATGTGGGTGGTGAGGTGGGTGGTGAAGTGGGTGTTGTTGTTGTTGAGGTGGAAGGTAGGTGGTGTTGTGGGTGGGAGGTAGGGGTAGGTGGTGAGGTGGGTGGTGGGTGGTAAGGTGGTTTGTGGACGGTGAGCTGAATGGTGTGGTTGTTGAGGTGGGAGGCAGGTGGTGAGGTGGGAGGCAGGTGGTGATGTGGTTGGTGAGGTGGAAGGCAGGTGGTGATGTGGTTGGTGAGGTGGGAGGCAGGTGGTGATGTGGTTGGTGAGGTGGTTGGTGAGGTGGTTGGTGATGTGGTTGGTGAGGTGGGAGGTGGTTGGTGAGGTGGGTGGTAAGGTGGGTTGTGGACGGTGAGCTGAATTGTGTGGGTGGTGAGATGGGAGGTAGGTGGTGATGTGGGTGGTGGGTGGTCATGTAGGTGGTGGGTGGTCAGGTGGGTGGTAAAGTGGGTGTTGTGGGTGGTGAGGTGGGAGGTAGGTGGTGATGTGGGTGGTGGATGGTGAAGTGGATGTTGTGAGTGGTGAGGTGGTAGGTAGGTGGTGATGTGGGTGGTGGGTGGTAAGGTGGGTTGTGGTACAGTGAGCTGAATGGTGTGGGTGGTGAGTTGGTAGGTAGGTGGTGGGTGGTGAAGTGGGTGTTGTGGGTGGTGAGAAGGGAGGTAGGTGGTGATGTAGGTGGTGGGGTGGGTGGTAAGGTGGGTTGTAGATGGTGAGCTGAATGGTGTGGGTGGTGAGGTGGAGGGTAGGTGGTGATGTGGGTGGTGGGTGGTGATGTACGTGGGGGGGGGAGGTGAGTGATGAAGTGGGTGTTGTGGGTGGTGAGGTGGGAGGTAGGTGGTGTTGTGGGTGGTAAGGTGGGAGGTAGGTGGAGAGGTGGGTGGTAAGGTGGGTTGTGGTACGGTGGGCTGAATGGTGTGGGTGGTGTGCAATTGTCTCATGTAAGGGGAATGGGGCTTGCATGGTGTTTGTGAGTATGTGCCAGGTCTGTCTGACAATGTGCATGTTTGAATGCTTATGTTTGCCCATAGGTGTGTGCGAGTCCGTGCGCGTGTGTGTGTGTGGTGTGTGTGAGTATGGTGTGTGTGATTTCCGCGCGCGCGTGTATGTGTGTGGTGTGTGCGTATGGTTTATGTTAGTGTGCGTGTGTTTGCATGTGCGGTGCGTTAGTGTGTGTTTGTGCTTGCGCATGTGCGTGTTAAATGTTCATTGTAGTCATCCCTGCCTTACTAATGTGTGTCATGCTGTACCTTCACACAGATGTTGACACCAATCCGCTGTACATGTGCATGGGTTCATTGAAGTCATCCCTGCCTTACTAATGTCTGTCATGCTGTACCTTCACACAGATGTTGACACCAATCCGCTGTACATGTGCATGGGTTCATTGAAGTCATCCCTGCCTTACTAATGTGTGTCATGCTGTACCTTCACACAGATGTTGACACCAATCCGCTGTACATGCGAGTCTACACAAACTACTGCCGCTGTACTGTGTGCCTGACTAATGTGTGTCATGCTGTACCTTCACACAGATGTTGACACCAATCCGCTGTACATGCGAGTCTACACAAACTACTGCTGCTGTACTGTGTGCCTTACTAATGTGTGTCATGCTGTACTTGCACACAGACGTGGACACCAATCCGCTGTATTTGCGAGTCTACACAAACTACTGCCGCTTCACAGTGGGCCAAAGCCGAACGGCGTTCGATGAGGATGACCCGAAGATGTCTTCAACTCAATTTGTCAAACTGACAAACGACCTTGGTCTTGCTCAACCTACTGGTGGGTTCTTGTTTGGTTTGATCTGGTTTGGTTTGGTGTGGCTTGGCTTGGCTTGGCTCAGCTTGGTCTTGCTCAACCTACTGGTGGGTTCTTATTTGGTTTGATCTGGTTTGGTTTGGTGTGGCTTGGCTTGGCTTGGCTCGGCTTGGTCTTGCTCAACCTACTGGTGGGTTCTTATTTGGTTTGATCTGGTTTGATTTGGTGTGGCTTGGCTTGGCTTGGCTCGGCTTGGTCTTGCTCAACCTACTGGTGTGTTCTTGTTTGGTTTGATTTGGTTTGGTTCAATTTAGTTTAGGTGTGTGTTGGTGTGGCTTGACTTGGCTTGGCTTGGTCCTGCTCAACCTACTGGTGTGTTCTTGTTTGGTTTTGTTTGTTTTTGTTTTTTATGCTGTGGTTTGGTGTGGCTTGGCTTGGCTTGGTCTTACTCAACCTACTGTCCCCCCCCCCCCCCCCCCCCGCCCCTCTGCTGTCGTTGCCATTCGCATTATACAGCAACATACAACATACAGCATACAACCTAGGAGATGTGTATAGGGAAAGTGATAGCTTGAGATAGAAGCAGACACTTTTGTAGAAGTCATATCTGGCTACCAATAACAGCCCGTTCCCCCCCTTTATGTAGGGGACCTAGCTTTCGTTGCCATCAGCATTATAAGACAACACACAGTGTACAACCTTGGAGGGGTATCGCGGGAAAGTGATAGCTTGAGGTAGAAGGTAAAAGAAGGTGTAGAAGTCATTCCTAGCTATCAATTGGTGATTGCTCCCAGTGCAAGCAAACGGGCTGGCCCCCTCAAGCTCGGGCCTCGTAATAAGTCACACTATTTATTTTATTTATCTGGCCAGATCTGGCTATCAAAACTAATATGTCCCCCCTGTGGCACAGGGCCCCTAGCCGTCGTTGCCATCAACATTGTCTTCCACAAGTTCAAGCATACAACTTAAACCCCCTCCCCCCCCCTTCGTGTAGAGCCCCTAGCTGTCGTTGCCATCGATATTATCTTCCAAAGGTTCAAAACTACAACTTAAAACCCCTTCCCACCCCTTCGTGTAGAGCCCCTAGCTGTCGTTGCCATCGACATTATATTCCACAAGTTCAAGCCTAAAACTTACCCCCCCCCCCCCCCCCCCCCTTTGCGTAGGGCCTCTTGCTGTTGTTGGCATTGACATTATATTCCACAAGTTCAAGCCTAAAACTAAAACCAATGATCCCTTTGAACAGGCCCCTAGCTGTCGTTGCCATCGACAGTATCTTCCACAAGTTCAAGCATACAACTTAAACCCCCTTCCCCCCACTTAGCGTAGGGCCTCTTGCTGTTGTTGCCACCGACATTATCTTCCACAAGTTCAAGCATACAACTTAAATCCCCTCCCCCCCCTTCGTGTAGGGCCCCTAGCTGTCGTTGCCATCGACATTATCTTCCACAAGCTCAAAACTTAAACTAAAACTGATGATCCCCTTTGCACAGGGCCCCTAGCTGTCGTTGCCATCGGCATTATCTTCCACAAGTTCAAGCATACAACAGACCCCCCCCCCCCCCCCCCCCCCCCTCCCCCCCCTTCGCGTAGGGCCTCTTGCTGTTGTTGCCGTCGACATTATGTTCCACAAGTTCAAGCATACAACTTACCCCCCCCCCCCCCCCCCCCTTCGCGTAGGGCCTCTTGCTGTTGTTGTCATCGACATTATCTTCCACAAGTTCAAGCCTACAACTCCCCCCCCCCCCCCCCCCTCCCTTCGCGTAGGGCCTCTTGCTGTTGTTGCCATCGGACATTATCTTCCACAAGTTCAAGCCTACAACTTAACCCCCCCTCCCCCTTCGCGTAGGGCCTCTTGCTGTTGTTGTCATCAACATTATCTTACACAAGTTCAAGCCTACAACTCCCCCCCCCCCCCCCCCCCCCTTCGCGTAGGGCCTCTTGCTGTTGTTGTCATCGACATTATCTTCCACAAGTTCAAGCCTACAACTCCCCCCCCCCCCCCCCCCACCCCCCCCTTCGCGTAGGGCCTCTTGCTGTTGTTGCCATCGACATTATCTTCCACAAGTTCAAGCATACAACTTAACCCCCCTCCCCCCCCCCCCCCCCCTTCGCGTAGGGCCTCTTGCTGTTGTTGCCATCGACATTATCTTCCACAAGTTCAAGCATACAACTTAACCCCCCCCCTCCCCCCCCCCCCCCCCCCCCCCCCCTTCGCGTAGGGCCTCTTGCTGTTGTTGCCATCGACATTATCTTCCACAAGTTCAAGCATACAACTTAACCCCCCCCCCCCCCCCCCCCCCCCTTCGCGTAGGGCCTCTTGCTGTTGTTGCCATCGGCATTATCTTCCACAAGTTCAAGCATACAACTTACCCCCCCCTTCGCGTAGGGCCTCTTGCTGTTGTTGCCATCGACATTATCTTCCACAAGTTCAAGCATACAACTTAACCCCCCCCCCCCCCCTTCGCGTAGGGCCTCTTGCTGTTGTTGCCATCGACATTATCTTCCACAAGTTCAAGCATACAACTTACCCCCCCCCCCCCGCCCCCCTTCGCGTAGGGCCTCTTGCTGTCGTTGCCATCGACAGTATCTTCCACAAGTTCAAGCATACAACTTACCCCCCCCCCCCCCCCACCACCACCACCTTTGCGTAAGGCCTCTTGCTTTTGTTGCCATTGACATTATATTCCACAAGTTAAAAACTAAAACTAAAACCAATGATCCCCTTTGCACAGGCCCTCTAGCTGTCGTTGCCATCGACATTATCTTCCACAAGTTCAAGCCTGCAGGAGGGGCGGCGTTTTTAGCTATCCCACTATATAAAGGCCTTGGCTGCGGCGCAGGCAGAGTCAGGCGTCGACGTCTTTGCTCGCCTGAGACAGCTTGCAGTGCAGGTATGGGGTTGGCTGAGGGAAGACACTGGGGGGAGTGGGGTAGGGGTGGTGGTGGGGATCAGGTATATGAAGGCCATGGCAGAGGCACAGGCAGAGTCAGGTGTCGTCGATGTCTTTGCTCGCTCGAGGCTGCTTGCAGAGCAGGTATGGGGTTGGGTGAGGGAAGACATGGGGGGGGAGTGGGGTAGGGGTACCCCAACACAACACAACACAACACAACACAACACAACACAACACAACCCACCGCCTAAACACAGATTGAAGACAACAAGAAGGAATTCCAAGAGGTTACCCCCATCGTCGGAAGCCACCAAGTCCGCAGCCTCGACACATCCTCCGCTCTGAACGAAGCCGGTGCCACTTACCTCTCCAGCCTCTCCCCACGCCACACCAACCCACACCAACCCAGCCCCACCCCTCCCCACACCACCCCATCCCACGCCACCCCCACCCACTTAAAACATATTTTAGACACCGCACCCCACCCCTGCCCACCCCAAACCACCCCACCACACCACACCCTACCTACCCCAACCCAACCCAACCCAACCCAACCCAACCCAACCCAACCCAACCCAACCCAACCCAACCCAACGACTAAACACAGATTGAAGACAACAAGAAGGAATTCCAAGAGGTCGCCCCCATCGTCGGAAGCCGACAGGTCCGCAGCCTCGACACATCCTCCGCTCTGAACGAAGCCGGTGACAACAGGCCACATACACCCGCAGGCGCGGCGCCTTTTCAGAGAGGGAGTGGTAACATGGAATCCAGACGGCAGAGATTGGGTGCATCCATTGAGCTTCCTAAGGCAGACGAGGACAGAGAACAACATTCGTTGGGATCGCAATCGTTTGGTGATAAGGTGAGGATCTGGTGGGCTTGGGTGCATCAGTTGAGATTCCCAAGGCGGATGAGGACAGAGAACAACAATCGTTGGGTTCGCAATCGTTTGCGGATAAGGTAAGGATGTGGTGGGCGTGGGTGTGTACATTGTGATTTCTAAGGCGGAGGGGGACAGAGAGCTACACTCGTTGGGATCGCAATCGTTT
>JAJSRW010001760.1:30000-38519 GCA_022414725.1 Microglena sp. YARC
ACAGAGGCCAACAAGAAGTTAAAGGCATTACAGGATGAGTCGCAGGTATCCCAGAGGTTGCAGGGTAGGGGTGGATGTAGTGTAAGGATGGGCATTGTGTAGGGTTGAGCATCCACTGCTCCAAATGAATTCAGTGTCAGCATAGCAACAAGTCGATGTTGACACGATTGACAGTGGCCAACAAGAAGTTCAAGGCATTATAGGACGAGACACAGGTATCCCAGGTGTTGCAGGGTAGAAGCGGGCATGTATGTAAGCATGCATGTTGGTATGTTTGTATGTATGTTGCTACAGTCCAGGGGTAGACCAAATAGGCTAAAGAGACTTGCCCAACCATGCCCGGGGGGGTGTCATGAAAACACACTGATGAACTGCCCCCCAAACAATCATTTATCGACGTTTTTAATGGAAACATTATGCTTTTTAGTATCATGTCTTTTTATGGAGCTATGTATGCTTTTTAAAATATTGTGTTTTTTTTAATGGAGGTATTATGCTTCCTGCATGATAGGTTAAGAAATTGTGCACCCACTCAAATCCCTATTGCAGGCAGGCGGAGTAAGGTATGCATCCTATTTGAAAGTTATTCGTTATTTTATATTATTTATATATTATTTATATTATATTATATATATTATTTATATTATATTATTTTATATTTTATGGAATACCTAGGAATGCTATTCTTCCTGCACGACAACTCCGATTAAATTTAAATTGAAGTTAAATTAAATTTACATTTATAATTAAACGGTGTGCATTCAATCTCTATTGCAGAGGGGTGGATCAAAGGATGCGTCCTTTTTGAAGAAATTGAAGCTGAATTTCTTGTCATTGGTTTATTCTATGGAATACTATTCTTCCTGCACGTCCCTTCCAATATAAAAGGTGTGCTTTCAATCTGTATTGCTAGTTGAGTAAAGGATGCGTCCTTTTTTGACAAGTTCTAAGAGCGTTTTGCAAGCGACGCGGAAAATCGCTTTAGCAGTCACCGGCAGGGAGTTTCGGAAGTAGTGGAGTAAGTAGCTACTCGTAGCCGAATAGAGCTACAAACATTGAACAACTTTTGCGAAGGATCTTGACCGCTGCGATGCTGATAACTCTAGTCATGCGCACTCCAACTATGAGCAAAAATTGTGGGTGCGGAGGTGGTCGGAATCGTTGAAATGCCTGGACAGCTGTCGGACAGACGGACAGACGGATAGAGAGATGGACAGACGGCGGAGAGAGACACGGGGGGAACTTGGGGCTTCAGCCCCGGGACCCCTGGGGGGTCCAGAGGGGCTAAACCGAAAAGGTCAACATTTATGTTTTTATTTTAATAGAATACCTGGGAATACTTTTCTTCCTGCACGACAATTCCAATTTAAATTAATTTAAATTGAAGTTAAATTAAAATTTAAATTAAATTTAAATGGTGTGCATCCAATCTCTATTGCAGGCTGGTGGAGCAAAGGATGCGTCTTTTTTTAATAAATTTGATTACTGTTTATTTTATGGAATACTATTCCTCCTGCACGACAATTCCAATTTAAATTAAATTTTATATTAAATTAATATAAATTTAATTAAATTGAAGTTCAATTGAATTTGAAATTAAATTAAAATTTTTAAAGGCGTACATACAATCTCTACTGCAGGCTGGTGGTTCGAGGATAGGATCTGATTTTTTTTAATTGAGATTTATGCCTTTTTATATTCTGTTTTTATATTATACTTCCTGCGTGAAAAGTTAATAATTTGTTTTGCACCCACTCCACTTCATTACAGGCTAGTGAGCCATAGGATGTTAGGGGATCAAGAGGAAGCATCCGACGCGGCAGCTAATGCGGCGGTAGCAGCAGCGGTAGCAGCAGCGATGACAGCAAAATCGAAGGTGACCCCCCCCCCCCCCCCCCCCCAACACACCCAACACCCCCACACACCAACCACCACACCCACAACATCACCAACCACACACACACCACACCACACACACACAACCACCGCAAAATATAAGGCGACATATCACACCCAATCAACCACACACCAACCAACCACCACTACTACCGCAGCACATCACACACACACACACACACAAACCACACCCCCTCCACTTACTACAGCTACCAACCACCACACTGCACACCAACCACCACCCACACACCAAAACCACACCCACACACTCCACTACACACCAACCACCACACCTGCACACCAACCACACACACAAACCACACACACATACCCAACCACACACACACCACACACACCACACACACACACACACACACTCACATGCACCCAACCACACATGCTCTCTCTCTCACACACACACACACACACACACACACATACACACACTCACATGCACCCAACCACAGGACATGCTCACTCTCTCTCACACACACACACACACACACCTACACACACACACACACACACACACACACACACACGCAACACACTCACATGCACCCAACCACACATGCTCTACACACACCACCGTACACACACACACACGCACACAGCACACGCACACATGCCACCCAACCACACATGCCTCACACACACACACTACCACACACACAAACACACACATATGTTACAAAAACTGAACAAGCCTCTCGCCATGAAACTATGACAGAAATGGAGCAGAAGCAGGAGGGAGTCTCGGATGAAGGCTGATGCAGCCTTGAAAGACAATGCAGGCACACCACATGCCCCCCCTCCCCCCCCCCCCCCCCTCCCCTCCTTGAACCCACCCACACCCACCCACACCCACAACCACACCCACACCCACACCCACACCCACATGCACCCCTACACCCCCACGAGTGTACACACACACACACACCACACACACACATACACACATACACACACATGCACCCCATACACACACACGTGTAAACACACCCCACACCACAACCCACATGACAGAAATGGAGCAGAAGCAGGAGGAGTCTCGGATGAAGGCTGATGCAGCCTTGAAAGCAATGCAGGCCAAGTCGGATGCTGCTTTGAGAGCTATGCAGGTATGGTATGATTTGTGTGTGTGTGTGTGGTATGCGTTGTGTGCTTGGCTTGCTTGAATTATCAGGCCAAGTCGGATGCTGCTTTGAGAGCTATGCAGGTATGGCTATGATTTGCAGTGTGTGTGTGTCTGGTGTGCTTGGCTTGGCTTGAATTAGCAGCCAAGTCGGATAAAGCTCGGATGCTTTTGAAGCTATGCAGGTATGGTATGATTTGTGTGTGCGTGTGTGTGGTATGGTGTGGCTTGGCTGGCTTAAATTACAGGCCAAGTCGAAATGCCGCCTGACACCTTGCCAAGCATGACGACGCGCTCTCTCCCGCACGCCGCCCATCCCACTCTTGCACCACCCTGCATGTCTGACCCTTTCCTTTTGCCACTTTCAGGCCAAGATAGATGCCACAAAAAAACGAGTTGCAGCGGCCCTCTCCCGCAGCTACCCATCCCACTCTTCACCCATTACCCTGTCTGTGCGATCATTTCTCCATCTACATCGATATTTAGGTCTATTTGCCTCTTGCAGGCTCGAGATAGATGCCCCTAAAGGGAGATCTGAGCCTAGCAGCACCCGCCAACAGCAACTCCCCTCATGCAGTCGGCCCATCCCACTCTTGCACCATTCCCTGTCTGTAGCGACTCGTTTTCTCCCTAAGGCCCATATTATTTGCTCTTTTTGCAACTTCCCAGGCCCCAAGATAGATGCCCAAAAAAACATGAGGTTCAGGCAGCAGCACCCTCTCATGCAGTCGCCCATCCCACTCTTGCACCATAACCCTGTCCGTGCGATCTTTATTTTCTGCTTATTTTTTCCAATTTCAAAATATATTTTCAAAAATAAACAGAATTCCCTGTCTATCCAGCAGTTATTTTCCAATTTCAAATATATTTTTCAAAATAACAGAATTCCCTGTCTATTCAACAGTGTATTTTACAATTTCTCCCTAAATCTTATATGTTGTGTCTCTTTTTGCCTGAGATAGATTCCCAACAAGCAAGGGTCTGCAGAGCACCCTTATCCTCTCTCTCTCTCTCTCTCTCTCTCTCTATATATATATATATATATATTATAATACTATATGACTAACTATATATTTCAGCTTCGCCAATATTATAATCCTTATTATAGATCGATGCCTCTCCCTGATATATCATAATGGTATATATTCAGATTACAATTTAATTTATTTATTTATTTCTTTTGCCACTTTCAGGTCCAAGCGATAGTATGCACAAAAAAACAAGGTCTGCAACAGCCCCTTCCCGCTTGCCGCCCATCCCACTCCTTGCACCATACCCTGTTCTGTGCGATCGTTTCTCTAAGCCATATTTTTGTCTCTTTTTGCAACTTCCAGGCCAAGATCGATGCCCCAAAAACGAGGTCAGCAGCAGCACCCTCTCCCGCATTAGCCACGGGCCATTTAATATTTATCTATTTATCTCATATAGCTTACGTTTATTTATTATTTATAACGCAGTCTAAATTTATCTTTGGTTTTTTGTCACTTCCAGGCTGAGATCGTATGCCCAAAAAACGAGGCAGCCCAGCAGCACCGCAACCAGCCACTCTACCACAGCCGCGCACCCTCGCTGCCATTGGATGCTCTCCATTAAGAGGCTGGGACATAGACATATCATCTTGCGAACCAAAAGCGCCCGCCCTTCCTGCCTGCGCTGTCCTGCCTTCCTTAAACTGCCTGCCTAACTGCCTGCCCTGCCTGCCTAACTGCCTGCCCTGCCTGCCTTGCCTGCCTGCCTGCCTGCCTGCCTGCCAGCCTGCCTGCCTGCCTGCCTGTCTGCCTGCCTAACGCCTAACTGCCTCCTGCCTGCCTGCCTGCCTGCCTGCCTGCCGGCCTTGCCTGCCTGCACTGCCTAACTGCCTTAACGCCTTGCCTGCCTGCCCTGCCCTGCCCGCCTGCCTGCCTGCCTAACTGCCTGCGCTGCCTGAACTCTGCTGCCTGCCTGCCTGGCCTGCCTGCCTGCCTGCCGCCGCCTGCCCGGCCTGCCGTAACTGCCTAAACTGCCCTAACTGCCTGGCCTGCCTTGCCTGGCCTGCTGCCTGCCTGCCTGCCCTTGCCTAACTGCCTGCTGTTCTGCCGCCTGCCTGCCTGCCTGCCTGCCTGCCTGCTGAAATGAAGGCCTAACTGCCTAACTCCTGCCTGCCTTGCCTGCCTGCCTGCCTGCTTGCCTGCCTGCCTGCCTGTCCAACTGCCTGACCTCCTGCCCTAGCCTGCCTGCCTGCCTGCCTGCCTGCCTGCCTGCACTTCCTGACCTGCCTGCCTGCCTGCCTGCCTGCCTGCCTGCCTGCCCTGCCTGCTGCCTGCCCTGCCTGCCCTTGCCTGCTTAAAACTTCTTGCCGTGCTCTGCCTGCCTTCCTAGCCTAACTGCCTTGCCTGCCTGCCACGCCTAACTGCCTGCCTGCCTGCCTAACTGCCTGCCTGCCTGCCGTAAACTGCTGCCTGCCTGCCTGCCTGCCTGCCTGCCTGCCTGCCTGCCTGCCTGCCTGCCTTGCGCCTGCCGGCCTGCCTGCCGCCTGTCCTGCCTGCCTGCCTGCCTACCCGCCCGCCTGCCTGCCTGCCTACCTGCCTGCCTGCCTTCCGCCTGCCTGCCTGCCTGGCCCTGCCTCCTGCCTGCCTGCCTGCCTACTTGCCTGCCTGCCCTGCCTGCCTGCCTGCCTGCCTGCCATGCCTAACTGCCAGCCTGCCTGCCTAACTGCCTAACTGCCTGCCTTCCTGCCTTTGCCAGCCTGCCTTGCCAGCCTGCCTGCCTGTCCTGCCCTGCCTGCCTGCCTGCCTGCCTGACACTGATTGCCGCCTTTGCCGGCCAGCTGCCTGCCTGCCTGGCCTGCCTGACTGCCTGCCTGCCTGCCTGCCTGCCTGCCTGCTGCCTGGCCTCTGCCTGCCTCTGCTGCCTAACTGCCTGCTGCCTGCCTGTCCTAACTTCTAACTGCCTGCCTGCCTGCCTGCCAGCTGCTCTGCCTGCCTGCCCCTGCCTGCCTGCCTGCCTGCCTGCTTACCAGCCTGCCTGCCTGCCTGCCTGCCTGCCGCTTGCCTTCGCTGCCTGCCTTCCGCACTGCCTGCGCTGCCTGCCTGCCTGCCTTGCCTGTATGCTCTGCCTTAACTGGCCTGCCTAACTGGCCTGCCTGCCTAACTGCCTTTCCTGCCTGGCCTGCCTGCCTGCCTGCCTGCTCTGCTTCCTGCCTAACTGCCTGCCTTGTCTTGCCTGCCTAACTGCCTCCTGCCTGCCTGCCTGCCTGCCTGCCCTGCCTGCCTGCCTGCCTGCCTGCCTGCCTGCTGTACTATGCACATGATCGACAGCCTACCCCACCCACCAGCAACCTACCCACCCACCCAGCAACCGTGAACCACCAACCCACCCACCCACCCACCTACCTACCCACCATTCACTTACCAACCCACCACTGACCTACCCCACCACCCACCCACCTAACCCACCACCCAACCACCCACCCACAGTAACCCGGGGGTGAACCCTCCCCACCCACCAACTCACCTACCCACCACCCACCCACATACCAAACACCCAACCCCCTCCCAACCTCCCACCAACCCAACCCCCTCCCCCCCACCACCACCACCCACTCATATACCCACCACCCACCCGCCTACCCACCTACCCACCACATACCCACTTACCCACCACCTTCCCCACCTACCCACCTACCCACCACCTCCCACCCCACCACTACCACCTACCCACGTCCACCCACCTACCCCCCCACCTACCACCACCTCCCCCCCAACCTACCCACCTACCCCCACCACCCACCCACCTACCCACAACCCCACCCACCCACCTACCCACCACCCTTACCCCACCCACCTACCCACCCACCAACCCACCTATCCACCCACCCACCTGACCACACACCCACCCCACTGCTACCCACCCACCCACCCACCCACCCACCCACCTACCCACCACCCACCCACCCACCCACCCACCTACCACCCACCCACCCCACCTACCCACCAACCCACCCACCTACCACCACCACCCACCCACCTACCCACCACCCACGCCACCTACCCACCACCACCCACCCCACCACCACCCTAACCCACCTACCCACCCACCCACCCACCCACCTACCCACCACCCACCACCCACCTACCCACCCCACCTTACCCACCTACCCACCACCACCAATACCCAGCCCACCTACCCACCACCTCCCCACCCACCTACCCACCTACCACCACCCACCCACCTACCCACCACCCACCCACCCACCTACCCACACCTACTCCACCCACCTACCCACCCCACCAACCCACCTACCATCCCACCCACTACCCACCACCCACCCACCTATCCCACCACCCACCCACCCAACCCACCCCTACCCACCACCCACCCACCTACCACCACCCACCCACCTACCCACCACCCACCCACCACCTACCCCACCACCCACCCACCTACCCACCACCCACCCACCCACCACCCACTACCCACCACCCACCACCCACCCACCCACCATACCACCACCCCACCCACCCACCCAATACCCACCACCTCCCACCACCTACCCACCCACCACCCACCTACCCACCACCCACCCACCTACCAACCACCTTCCCCACCACCTCACCACCCACCCACCCACCTACCCACCACCCAGCCCACCTACCCACCACCCACCACCCACCTACCGCGACCACCCACCCACCCACCTACCCACCACACCACCCACCCCACCTTACCACCACCCACCCACCTACCCACCACCCACCCACCCACCTACCCACCACCCACCCATCCCCACCTACCCACCACCCACCCACCCACCTACCCACCACCCACCCACCTTACCCACCTACCCACGCCAACCACCGCACCTACAGTAACCCTTTCCCCAGTGAAAGTGTCCATTCAACTCCCACACCCGTGGCAAGGCGTATCAATTTCCCACTGTTTTGTTTTGATACCTTGTAGGATGGACGCTCTGGAATAGAATGGAAAACCAAGCGGCAAGCGACAGTACAGGCTTAATGTTAACTGCGCTATCCCCCCCCCCCCCACACCACCCCCCCCCCCCACACACACACACCCACCCACACACAACACACCACACCACCACCACCACCACCACCCCTCTCCCCCCCCCTCCCCCCCCACACACACCCCCATACCACACCACACCACCACACCACCCCCGTAGGCGATGGGACGCTCTGAGGAGAATGGAACAACAAACGCAAGCAAAATTACAGGCTGACCGAAGCTCCGTGAAAAAGCAGCAGCAGCCAAGATTGCTCGGCCATTTACAGGCTTCGGAGAAGATACTCTAGTGCCAACCCATGGCCAGCCAGGTAGGAACTGGCAATATGATATGATATGAATCATCATTGTCACTTCATATGATATTATATTTCATATCAATTCATATTCGATATCATATCATATTCATATCATATCCAATCAATACCCATGGTCATAACCATATCATTATTCTATTTCTTATGATATGGGCTATTGTTTTTAA
>JAJSRW010000214.1:0-28112 GCA_022414725.1 Microglena sp. YARC
AAAAAAACAAAAAAAAAAAGAGAGAGATAAGTAGGTTGGTAGTAGGTGGTCGTAGGTGGTAGGTAGGTGGTAGTTTAGGTGGTTAGGTAGGTGGTTAGGTGGTGGTAGAGCTGGTAATGAGGTGGTAAGTGGTGGTAAGTGGTGGTAAGTAAGGGTGATTCAAGAGTAGTGTCAGTAGGTGTCAAGTAGTGGTCAAGTGAGGTGGAGAGTAAGTGGTCAAGGTAGGTGTCCCGAAGGTGTCATGTAGGTGCAGGTAGGTGGTCAGGTAGGTGTCAAGAAGGTGGTCAAGTAGGTGGTCAATAGGTTGTCAAGTAGGTGGTCAAAGTAGGTGGTCAAGTAGGAGGATCAAGTAGGTGGTCAAGTAGGTGGTCAAGTAGGGTGGTCAAAGTAGTGGTCAAGTAGGTGGTCAAGCTAGGTGTCAAGTAGTAGTCAAGTAGGTGTTCAATAGGTTGGTCAAGAGGTGGTTCAAAGTAGTGGTCAAGTTGGTGGTCTGTGAGTGGTCAAGTAGGTGGTCAAGTAGGGGTCAAGTAGGGGTCAGTAGATGGTCAATAGCGAGTCAAGTAGTGGTTCCAGTAGGGGGTCAAGTAATGGTCAGGTAGGTGGGCAAGTAGGTGGTCAAGTAGGTGGTCAAGTAGGTGGTCAAGTAGAGTGGTCCAAGTAGTGGTCAAGTAAGTGGTCAAGTAGGTGGTCAGTAGTGGTCAAGTAGGTGTCAAGGAGGTGGTCAAGTAGGTGGTCCCAATAGTTGTCTCAAGTAGGTGGTCAAGTAGGTGTCAAAGGTAGTAGTCGTATCAAAGTAGAGTAGCGTCAGAGTAGGTGTCAAGTAGCTGGTCATAACATACCGGTCAAGTAAGTGGTCAGTAGTGGTCAAGTAGGTGGTCAGGTAGGTGAGTCAACGTAGGTGGTTCAAGTAGTGGTCAAGTGTGGTCGAGAGTACGAGCTGTGTAACGTAGGTGGCTCAAGTAGGTGGTCAAGAGGCGGTCAGGTAGGTTGTGTGAGGTGGTCAAGTAGTGGTCAAGTAGTGGTCAATTAGGTGGTCAAGTAGGGTGGTCAAGTAGCGTGCGTCAAGTAGTGGTCAAGTAGGTGGTCAAGAGTAGGTGGTTCGAATAGGTTTTGGATCATTGTAGGTTGGCTCAAGTAAGTGGTCAAGTAGGGTGGCAAGTAAGGTTTCAAGTAGGTGGTCAAGTAGGGTGGTCAGGTAGGTGGTCAAGTAGGTGGTCCAAGTTAGGGGTCAGTATTGTCAAGTAGGGGTCAAGTAGGTGGTCAAGTAGGGTGTGCATATAGTAGTCGGTCAAGTACGTGGCTCAGGTAGGTGCGTCATAGTGGAGGTGGTTCAAGTAGGCCGTCAGTGTAGGCGGTCAAGTAATGGTCAGGTAGTGGTCAAGTTATGTCAGGTTAGGTCAAGTAGGTGGTCAATGTAGGGTGTCAAGTACGTCGTGGGTCGAAGGTAGGGGTTGCAGAGTGAGTGTGGGTCGAAGTAGGGTTCTTGTGTTCAGAGGTAGGGGGCCGCCAGGTAGCTTTTTGTTATATATGAAGATGTCAAGTAGGTGGTCCCAAGTAGGTGGCAAGGGGTGGTCAAGTAGCACACGTAAATTAATGGTAAGTAGGTGCGTCAAAGTAGATGGTCAAGTAGGTGTCATTAGGGTGCCGAGGTGTAGTTTCGAAGATGGTGTTCAAGTAGATGGTCAGTAGTGGTCAAGTTAGTGGTAAGGTTAGGTTCAAGTAGTGGTCAAGTAGTCGTTCAGGTAGGTGGTCAGGTAGGTGAGTCAATTTAGGTGGTCAAGTAGGTGATCAAGTAGTGGTCAAGTAGGGGTCAATAGGTGTCAGTAGGTGGTGCAGTTAGGTGGTTATAGTGTGGTTAGGTCTGTGTTCAGCTAGGTGGTCAAGTAGGTGGAGGGAGTCGTCAAGTGCAAAGTGATCTCTGTATCTATTATAGCACACACACATACAGGTGTGGCTCAGGTAGGGTGGGTCAATAATGGTCAAGTAGGTGGTCAAGTACGTGGCAAGTACGGCTGGATCTATATTTACCAGGTAGTGGTCAGGTAACGGTGGTCAAGTAGGTGAGTCAAGGATAGAGTAGAATAGGATTGGTCGCTCTTGTAGTGGTTCAACGGTAGGTTCATGTTGATCAAGGTATAGGGTGGTCAAGTGGTGGTTGAGTGTGGATGAGTCAGTAGGTGTTCAAGATAGGTGGTGGGGTAGGGTGAGTTCAGATGGTTGTAGAGTTGTGTCAAGTAGTGGTCAAGTTGTTGAGGGATACCAAGGTAGTGTGGTCAAAGGTGGTCAAGTTGGTGGTCAAGATAGGTGGTCGTCAAGTAGGTGGTCAAGTCAGTGTCAAGTGGTCTCTTTGGAGTTGGGTGTGGTTTCAAGTTTTGTGTTGAATTGTTCTGTTTTTTGTGTGGTCGGTTATGTGTCGAAGTTAGGGTTGTGTAAGATAGGTGCGATTATATGAGTCGCGATAAGTTAGATGTCAGGTTGTGTCAGCGTCAGGTAGGTTGTTGTGGTCATGATAGGTGGTCAAGTTAGTTGGTCAAGTAGGTGGAACAGGTAGGTGGTAGGTTGGTGTTGTAGTTTAGGTGTTAGGGTAGGTCAAGTAGGTGGGTCAGTGAGTAGGTGGTTCGAGGATGGCGGTTCAAGTAGGTGGTCGGGTAGGTGGTCGGGAGGTGAATGGTAGGGTGGTCAGGGTAGGTGGTCAAGAGGTGGTCGGTAGGGTGTGGTGGTGAGGTGTCAAGGTAGGTGGCGTGGTGTCAGGGGTACTAAGTAAGGTGGTAGGTAGATGGTCAGTGGTGGTCAAGTTAAGGTGGTCAAGAGCGTGGTTAGGTCGAAGTGAAGTATTCAAGTAGGTGGTCCCAAGTAGAGTGATAAAGAAAGTGGTCCCAAGTAGGTGGTCAAGTAGGTCAAGTAGGTGGTAAGGTAGTGGTCAAGTAGGTGTTAAGTCAAGGGGCGGTCAGGTAGTGCGTCAGAGAGGTGTCAAGGTAGTGTCAAGTAGGCGTGGGTGGGTGGGTGTCAAGTATTGGTAGTTAGTAGGTAAGTCAAAGTAGGTAGGTCAAGAAAGTCAAGTGGTGTCAACGTAAGTCAGTGGTGGTGGGTGGGGTCAAGTAGGTGTCAAGTAGGCGGTGGGTCAAGTAAGGTGGTAGGTGGTCGTGGGTGGTCAAGTGGGTGGTTACTGGTGGTCAAGTAGGTGGTGAGGTAGGTGCAAGTAGGTGCAGTCAAGTAGGTGGTTCAAGTAGGTCAGGTCAAGGGTGGCGTGGTTCAAGTAGGGGTGGGTGTCAAGTAGGTGGTAGGCGGTGGTGAAGTAGGTGGTCAAGTAGGTGGGGGAAGGTAGGTGGTCAGGTAGGTGTCAGGTAGAAGGTAGGCTGGTCAAGTAGGTGTCAGGGTGTTAGGTTGGTCAGGATGGCTGGTCAAGTAGGTGGTAAGTAGGAGTTCAAGGTGATCAGGGGGGTGGTTCAAGTAGGTGGTAGAGTAGTGGTCCAAGGGTAGGGGTGGTCAAGTAGGTGGTGGGGAGGTAGGGTGGTCAGGTAGTGGTGCAGTCAAGTAGGTGGGGTCACAGTAGGATGGTCAGTATGGTGTCAATTCAGTGGGGTTCAGGTAGAGTAAGGTGGTCTAGTTAGTGGTCAGTAGGCGGTCAGGTAGGTGGTCAAGTAGGTGGTCAAGAGTGTCAGGGGTTCGGTAGATGGTCAAGTAGGTGGTCAAGTCAAGTAGGTGGTCAGGTGGGTGTCAAGGGGGGGTGGGTAGGTGGTCAAAGGGAAGGTAGTAGGTGGTGTGGTCAAGTAGGTGTCAAGAGGTGGTGGTGGGTGGTCAGTAGGTGGATAAAGAAAGTGGTCAATGTAGATGTAAGTAGTGGTCAAGTAGGGTCAAGGGTACGTAGTAGTAGGGTGGCGGTGTGGTCAGGTAAGGTGGTCAAGGTGGTCTGGTCGAAGTAGGTGGGTCAGGATGGTGGGTTGTTCAAGTAGGGTGGTCAAGTAGGTGGTCAAGGAGGTGTCGATGTAGGGTGGTCAGTGGTGGTCAGTTAGGGTGGTCAGGTGAGCAAAGTGGTAGGTCAAACTAGTAGAGGTGGTCAAGTAGACTGTTGTTCGTGAGTAGGGGGGTGGTCAAGTAGGGGTCAAGGTGAGGTGGAGGTGCGTCATGTAGTAGGGGGGGGCCCGGGGTGGTCAGATGGTGGTCAAGTAGGGTGGTATGTGGTGGTCGGAGCAATGGTGGATGGCAGTAGGTGGGTCAAGTGAGGTGGTGGGTGCAGCCTGGGTGGTAGGTGTGTCATATGATTGTTGAGTTGAGAAAAGTAGGTGGTCAGGTAGTAGTGGTCAAGTGTTGGTCAAGTAGGTGGTCAGTAGATGTGGGTCAAGTAGGTGGTCAAGTAGGTGGTCAAGAACGTGGTAGGTGGTCGAGTAAGGTGGTCGGGTGGTGCAAGGTCATGAGTCAAGAAGGTGTGTTCAAGTAGGTGGTCAAGTAGGGTCCAGGTTCAGAGGGTGGTGGGTCAAGTAGGTATAAAGGTCAAGTGGTCAAGTAGCCATGGGTCAGGTAGGTGGTCAAGTAGGTGTCAAGTACGTCCAGTTAAGTAGTGGTCGAAGTAGGTGTTCAAGTACGTCAGGTAGGTAGTTAAAGTAGGTGGTCAATGTAGGTTTCAAGTAGGTGGTCAAGTAGGTGGTCAAGTAGATGGTCAAGTGGCGGTGTGGCAAGTAGGTGGGTCAGGTAGTAGGTGGTCAGAGTATGGTGGTCAAGTAGGCCGTCAGTAGGTGTGTCAAGGTAGGTTGGTGGTCATTAGGAGTTCAAGGTGGTCATCAAGTAGGTGGTCAAGAGGTCGGTCAAGTAGGTCTGGTAGGTGGTCAAGTAGCTGGTCAAGTAAGTGGTTGGTCTAGTAGGTGATCAAGAAGGTGGTCAAGTAGGGTGGTCAAGTAGGTGTCAGGGGTGTCAAGGGTGTCAAGTAGGAGGTCAAGTAAGGTGATCAAGTAGGTGGTCTCTAGGTGGGTGGGTCATATGTTTCAAAATAGGTGGTCAAGTAGCAAGTAAGTGGGTCAGGTAGGTGGTAAGTAGGTGGTCAAGGTGTAGGTGGTCAAGTAGGTGGTCAAGGTCAGGTGGTCATGGAGTGGTCAATAGTAGGTTGTGGTAGCAAGTAAGTGGTCAAGTAGGTATGGTCAGTAAGGTGGGGGTCGGATAGGTGGGCAGGGTCAAGTAGGTGGTGTCGAGGTAGTTAGGGTCAGGTGGAGAAGGTGGGGCAAGTAGTGTGGTAAGTGGTTCTAAGTAGGGGGGTGAGGTGGAGTGATGAGGGTGGTCAAGGTCAATGTAGGTGGTCAAGCGAGTAGGTGGTCAAGTAGGAGTGGTCAGGTAGGTGGTCAAGTAGGTAGTTAAGCTATGGGTGGGTCGGAGGATAGTAGGTGGGTCCAGGTAGGTTAAGTAGGTCAAGTAGTGGTCAAAGTTACGTGAGTACATGGTGCAAGTAGGCCGGTCAAGTTAGGTGTCCGTCAAGTAGGTGGTCAAGTAGGTGGTCAGGTAGATTGGTCGTGTCTGTAGGTGTCAGTAGGTGGTTGCATAGGTGTCAAGTAGGGTAGGTGGTCAAGAAGGTGGTGGTCAAGTAGAGGTGGTCGAGGTGGTCAGGGTGGTCAAGTAGGTCAATAGGTGTCAGGTAGGTGGTCAAGTAGGGCATAGTAGGTGGTAAGTGTGGTTCAAGGTGGTCAAGTAGGTGGTCAAGTAGGTGGTCAACGTAGTGTGGTGGTCAAGTAGGTGTAAGTGGTCAGTAGGTGGTCAGGTGGTAGGTAGTCAAGTAGGTGGTCAAAGTAGGTGGTCCAAGTAGGTGGTCAAAGTGGTCAAGGTGGTCAGTAGGTGGTGCAAGTAGGTGGTCAGGTGGGCGAAGTAAGGTGGTCAAGTAGGTGGTAGGTGGTTCAAGTGGTTGGTCAAGTAGGTGCAAGTAGGTGGTAAAGTTAAGTTGGTCAAGTAGGTGGGTCAGGTAGTGGTCAGTAGGTGGTAGGTTCGGTGGTCAAGGTCAAGTAGGGGTCAGTTGGTGGTCAGATGGGGTGGTAGGTAGGGTGGTCAGTCAAGTAGCCGTCAGTAGGTGGTCAGGTGGTCAGTTAAGCTAGTGGCAATAGGTGTCAGGTTAGGTGGTCAGTGGTCAGGTGGTGGTCAAGCAAGTAGGTGGTCAAGTAGGTGGTCTAGGTTCAAGTAGGTGGTCAAGTAGGTGGTCAAGTAGGTGGTCCAGTGGTAAGTAGGTGGTCAAGGTAGGTGGTCAAGTAGGTGGTCAAGTAGTGGTCAAGTAGGTGGTCAAGGTAGGGTGGTCAAGTAGGTGGTCATAGGTTTCAAGTAGGTGGTCAAAGGTGGTCAAGTAGGTGGTCAAGTAGGTGGTCAGTGGTGGTGGGTGGTCAATAGGTGGTAGGGTGGTAAGTAGGTGGTCAGTTTAGTGGTCAAGTAGGTGGTCAAGTAGGTGGTTAGGGAGGTGTAGGTAGGTTGTCAAGTAGGTGGTCAAGTAGGTGGTCAAAGGTGGTAGGTAAAGTGGTCAAGTAGGTGGTCAAGTAGGGTGGTCAGTAGGTGGTCAAGTGGTCAAGTAGTGTGGTTCAGTAGGTGGTCAAGGTAGGTGGTCAAGTAGGTGGTCAAGTAGGTGGTCAAGTAGGTGGTCAAGTAGGTGGTCAGTAGGTGGTCAAGTAGGTGGTCAGTAGGCCGTCAAGTAGGTGGTCAAGTAGGTGGTCAAGTAGGTGGTCAAGTAGGTGGTCAGTAGTGGTCAGTAGGTGGTCAAGTAGGTGGTCATGTAGGTGGTAAGTAGGTGGTCAAGTAGGTGGTCAAGTAGGTGGTCAAGTAGGTGGTCAAGTAAGTTGGTCAGGTGGTGGTCAGTAGGTGGTCAAGTAGGTGTAGGTGGTCAAGTAGGTGGTCAAGTAGGTGGTCAAGTAGGTGGTCAAGTAGGTGGTCAAGTAGGTGGTCAGTAGGTGGTCAAGTAGGTGGTCAAGTAGGTGGTCAAGTAGGTGGTGGTCAAGTAGGTGGTCAAGTAGGTTGGTCAGGTAGGTGGTCAAGTAGGTGGTCAAGTAGGTGGTCAAGTAGGTGGTCAAGTAGGTGGTCAAGTAGTGGTCAGGTGGTCAAGTAGGTGGTCAAGTAGGTGGTCAAGGTAGGTGGTCAAGTAGGTGGTAAGTAGGTGGTCAAGTAGGTGGTCAAGTAGGTGGTCAAGTAGTGGTCAGGTGGTGGTCAAGTAGGTGGTCAAGTAGGTGGTCAGTAGTAGGGTCAAGTAGGTGGTCAAGGTAGGTGGTCAAGTAGGTGGTCAGGTAGGTGGTCAAGTAGGTGGTCAAGTAGGTGGTCAAGTAGGTGGTCAAGTAGGTGGTCAAGTAGGTTGGTCAAGTAGGTGGTCAAGTAGGTGGTCAAGTAGGTGGTCAAGTAGGTGGTCCAAGTAGGGTGGTCAAGTAGGTGGTCAAGTAGGTGGTCAAGTAGGTGGTCAAGTAGGTGGTCAGGTAGGTGGTCAAGTAGGTGGTCAAGTAGGTGGTCAAGTAGGTGGTAAGTGGTGGTCAAGTAGGTGGTCAAGTAGGTGGTCAAGTAGGTGGTCAGGTAGGTGGTCAGGTAGGTGGTCAAGTAGGTGGTCAAGTAGGTGGTCAAGTAGGTGGTCAAGTAGGTGGTCAAGTAGGTGGTCAGTAGGGGTGGTGTCAAGTAGGTGGTCAAGTAGTGGTCAAGTAGGTGGTCAAGTAGGTGGTCAAGTAGGTGGTCAAGTAGGTGGTCAAGTAGGTGGTCAAGTAGGTGGTCAAGTAGGTGGTCAAGTAGGTGGTTCAAGTAGGTGGTCAAGTAGGTGTGGTCAGGGTGGTCAAGTAGGTGGTCAAGTAGGTGGTCAGTAGGTGGTCAAGTAGGTGGTCAAGTAGGTGGTCAAGTAGGTGGTCAAGTAGGTGGTCAAGTAGGTGGTCAAGTAGGTGGTCAAAGTAGGTGGTCAAGTAGGTGGTCAAGTCAAGTAGGTGGTCAAGTAGGTGGTCAAGTAGGTGGTCAAGTAGGTGGGTCAAGTAGGTGGTCAAGTAGGTGGTCAGTAGGTGGTCAAGTAGGTGGTCAAGTAGGTGGTCAGTAGGTGGTCAGGTGGTCAAGTAGGTGGTCAAGTAGGTGGTCAGGTAGGTGGTCAAGTAGGTGGTCAAGTAGGTGGTCAAGTAGGTGGTCAAGTAAGTGGTCAAGTAGGTGGTCAAGTAGGTGGTCAAGTAGGTGGTCAAGTAGGTGGTCAGGTAGGTGGTCAAGTAGGTGGTCAAGTAGGTGGTCAAGTAGGTGGTCAAGGTAGGTGGTCAAGTAGGTGGTCAAGTAGGTGGTCAAGTAGGTGGTCAAGTAGGTGGTCAAGTAGGGTGGTCAAGTAGGTGGTCAAGTAGGGTCAAGTAGGTTGGTCAAGTAGGTGGTCAGTAGGTGGTCAGTAGGTGGTCAAGTAGGTGGTCAAGGGTAGGTGGTCAGGTAGGTGTCAAGTAGGTGGTCAAGTTAGAGTGGTCAAGTAGGTGGTCAAGTAGGTGGTCAAGTAGGTGGTCAAGTAGGTGGTCAGTAGGGTGGTAGGTGTCAAGTAAGTGGTCAAGTAGGTGGTCAAGTAGGTGGGTCAAGTAGGTGGTCAAGTAGGTGGTCAGTAGGTGGTTAGGTAGGTCGGTAGGGTGGTCAAGTAGGTGGTCAAGTAGGTGGTTAGGGTGGTCAGTAGGTGGTCAAGTAGGTGGTCAAGTAGGTGGTCAAGTAGGTGGTCAGTAAGGTGGTCAAGTAGGTGGTCAAGTAGGTGGTCAAGTAGGTGGTCAAGTACGGTGGTCAAGTAGGTGGTCAAGTAGGTGGTCAAGTAGGTGGTCAGTAGGTGGTCAAGTAGGTGGTCAAGGTAGGGTGGTCAAGTAGGTGGTCAGTAGGTGGTCAAGTAGGTGGTCAAGTAGGTGGTCAAGTAGGTGGTCAAGTAGGTGGTCAAGTCAAGTAGGTGGTCAAGTAGGTGGTCAGTAGGTGGTCAAGTAGGTGGTCAGGTAGGTGGTCAAGGTAGGTGGTCAAGTGGTCAGGTGGTCAGTAGGTGGTCAAGTAGGTGGTCAAGTAGGTGGTCAAGTAGGTGGTCAAGTAGGTGGTCAAGTAGGTGGTCAAGGTAGGGTGTCAAGTAGGTGGTCAAGTAGGTGTGTCAAGTAGGGTGGTCAAGTAGTAGGTGGTCAAGTAGGTGGTCAAGTAGGTGGTAGGTGGTCAAGTAGGTGGTCAAGTAGGTAGGTGGTCAAGTAGGGTGGTCAAGGTGGTCAAGTAGGTGGTCAAGTAGGGTGGTCAAGTAGGTGGTCAAGGTGGTCAGGTGGTCAGTAGTAGTGGTCAGGTAGTTGGTCAAGTAGGTGGTCAAGTAGGTGGTCAAGTAGGTGGTCAAGTAGGTGGTCAGGGTAGGTGGTCGTAGGTGGTCAGTAGGTGGTCAGGTAGGTGGTCAAGGTAGGTGGTCAAGTAGGTGGTCAGTAGGTGGTCAAGTAGGTGGTCAGGTAGGTGGTCAAGTAGGTGGTCAAGTAGGTGGTCAAGTAGGTGGTCAAGTAGGTGGTCAAGTAGGTGGTCAAGTAGGTGGTCAGTAGGTGGTCAAGTAGGTGGTCAAGTAGGTGGTTCAAGTAGGTGGTCAAGTAGGTGGTCAAGTAGTGGTCAGTAGGTGTCAAGTAGGTGGTCAAGTAGGTGGTCAAGTAGGTGGTCAAGTAGGTGGTCAGTAGGTGGTCAAGTAGGTGGTCAAGTAGGTGGTCAGTAGGTGGGTCAAGGTAGGTGGTCAAGTAGGTGGTCAAGTAGGTGGTCAAGTAGGTGGGTCAAGTAGGGTGGTCAAGTAGGTGGTCAGTAGGTGGTCAAGTAGGTGGTCAAGTAGGTGGTCAAGTAGGTGGTTAAGGTGGTCAAGTAGGTGGTCAAGTAGTGGTCAGTAGGTGGTCAGTAGGTGGTCAAGTAGGTGGTCAAGTAGGTGGTCAAGTAGGTGGGGTAGGTGGTCAAGTAGGTGGTCAGTAGGGTCAGGTAGGTGGTCAGTAGGTGGTCAAGTAGGTGGTCAAGTAGGTGGTCAAGTAGGTGGTCAAGTAGGTGGTCAGGTAGGTGGTCAAGTAGGTGGTCAAGTAGGTGGTCAAGTAGGTGGTCAGTAGGTGGTCAAGTAGGTGGTCAAGTAGGTGGTCAAGTAGGTGGTCAAGTAGGTGGTCAAGTAGGTGGTCAAGTAGTGGTCAAGTAGGTGGTCAAGTAGGTGGTCAAGTAGGTGGTCAGGTAGGTGGTCAAGTAGGTGGTCAAGTAGGTGGTCAGTAGGTGGTCAAGTAGGTGGTCAAGTAGGTGGTCAAGTAGGTGGTCAAGTAGGTGGTCAAGTAGGTGGTCAAGTAGGTGGTCAAGTAGGTGGTCAAGTAGGTGGTCAAGTAGGTGGTCAAGTAGGTGGTCAAGTAGGTGGTCAAGTAGGTGGTCAAGGTAGGTGGTCAAGTAGGTGGTCAAGTAGGTGGTCAAGTTAGTGGTCAAGTAGGTGGTCAAGTAGGTGGTCAAGTAGGTGGTCAAGTAGGTGGTCAAGTAGGTGGTCAAGTAGGTGGTCAGTAGGTGGTCAAGGTAGGTGGTCAAGTAGGTGGTCAAGTAGGGTGGTCAAGGTAGGTGGTCAAGTAGGTGGTCAAGTAGGTGGTCAAGTAGGTGGTCAAGTAGGTGGTCAAGTAGGTGGTCAAGTAGGTGGTCAAGTAGGGTGGTCAAGTAGTGGTCAAGTAGGTGGTCAAGTAGGTGGTCAAGTAGGTGGTCAAGTAGGTAGGTGGTCAAGTAGGTGGTCAAGTAGGTGGTCAAGTAGGTGGTCAAGTAGGTGGTCAAGTAGGTGGTCAAGTCAAGTAGGTGGTCAAGTAGGTGGTCAAGTAGGTGGTCAAGTAGGTGGTCAAGTAGGTGGTCAAGTAGGTGGTCAAGTAGGTGGTCAAGTAGGTGGTCAAGTAGGTGGTCAAGTAGGTGGTCAAGTAGGTGGTCAAGTAGGTGGTCAAGTAGGTGGTCAGGTAGGTGGTCAAGTAGGTGGTCAAGTAGGTCAGTAGGTGGTCAAGGTAGGTGGTCAAGTAGGTGGTCAAGTAGGTGGTCAAGTAGGTGGTCAAGTAGGTGGTCAAGTAGGTGGTCAGTCAAGTAGGTGGTCAAGTAGGTGGTCAAGTAGGTGGTCAAGTAGGTGGTCAAGTAGGTGGTCAAGTAGGTGGTCAAGTAGGTGGTCAAGGTAGGTGGTCAAGTAGGTGGTCAAGTAGGTGGTCAAGTAGGTGGTCAAGTAGGTGGTCAAGTAGGTGGTCAAGTAGGTGGTCAAGTAGGTGGTCAAGTAGGTGGTCAAGTAGGTGGTCAAGTAGGTGGTCAAGTAGGTGGTCAAGTAGGTGGTCAAGTAGGTGGTCAAGTAGGTGGTCAAGTAGGTGGTCAAGTAGGTGGTCAAGTAGGTGGTCAAGTAGTGGTCAAGTAGGTGGTCAAGTAGGTGGTCAAGTAGGTGGTCAAGTAGGTGGTCAAGTAGGTGGTCAAGTAGGTGGTCAGTAGGTGGTCAGTAGGTGGTCAGGTGGTCAAGTAGGTGGTCAGTAGGTGGTCAAGTAGGTGGTCAAGTAGGTGGTCAAGTAGGTGGTCAAGTAGGTGGTCAAGTAGGTGGTCAAGTAGGTGGTCAAGGTAGGTGGTCAAGTAGGTGGTCAAGTAGGTGGTCAAGTAGGTGGTCAAGTAGGTGGTCAAGTAGGTGGTCAGTAGGTGGTCAAGTAGGTGGTCAAGTAGGTGGTCAGTAGGTGGTCAAGTAGGTGGTCAAGTAGGTGGTCAGGTAGGTGGTCAAGTAGGTGGTCAGTAGGTGGTCAAGGTAGGTGGTCAAGTAGGTGGTCAAGTAGGGTGGTCAAGTAGGTGGTCAAGTAGGTGGTCAAGTAGGTGGTCAAGTAGGTGGTCAAGTAGGTGGTCAAGTAGGTGGTCAAGTAGGTGGTCAAGGTGGTGGTCAAGGTAGGGTGGTCAAGTAGGTGGTCAAGTAGGTGGTCAAGTAGGTGGTCAAGTAAGGTGGTCAAGTAGGTGGTCAAGTAGGGTGGTCCCAAGTAGGTGGTCAAGTAGGTGGTCAAGTAGGTGGTCAAGTAGGTGGTCAAGTAGGTGGTGGTCAAGTAGGTGGTCAAGTAGGTGGTCAAGTAGGTGGTCAAGTAGGTGTGTAGGTCAGGTAGTAGTAGGTGGTCAAGTAGGTGGTCAAGTAGGGGTGGTCAAGTAGGTGGTCAAGTAGGTGGTCAAGTAGGTGGTCAAGTAGTAGTGGTCAAGTAGGTGTCAAGTAGTGGTCAAGTAGGTGGTCAAGTAGGTGGTCAAGTAGGTGGTCAAGTAGGTGGTCAAGTAGTGTGGTCAAGTAGGTGGTCAAGTAGGTGGTCAAGTAGGTGGTAGGTGGGTCAAGTAGTAGTGGTCAAGTAGGTGGTCAAGTAGGGTGGTCCAAGTAGGTGGTCAAGTAGGGTGGTCAAGTAGGTGGTCAAGTAGGTGGTCAAGTAGGTGGTCAAGTAGGTGGTCAAGTAGGTGGTCAAGTAGGGTGGTCAAGTAGGGTGGTCAAGTAGGTGGTCAAGTAGGTGGTCACAAGTAGGTGGTCAAGAGAAGTAGTGGCATAGCAGCAAGGAGACAGACGCGCCAATCTATACACAGAGACGAGAATAATGTTACAAGCAAGGACGTACACTAAAGGACACCAGCGGTGGGCGAAGTGGATGCCTGTAACCTGAATAGACCCTAAGCCCGGATCTTGTCACCCTGACACCGTTTAACACAGGACATGTCAGGGAGAGACCGATAAGACACAGAGAGACAGGCAGTCAATAGGAAGCTGACACTGAGTCACTAAAGGATGACTGAGTTCTACGGGAAGCTATCACTATGGGAAGCTATCAGGGCCGATAGTTCTAAGGGAGTACATAAGTAGTCACCAAGTCATAAACGCTTGAGAGCACCGCAATTCATGCTGACACTCCACCTATGACACAGGTGACATACAATACTACTACTCCACCTATGGCACTGGGGACATAGAACTATATGTAACAGATTAAAAAAAAAAAAATTAAAGAAATCCGAAAAAAACGAGAGAACTTCAAATGTAACCCAAAGGGTGTAAATGAAGGAATGGACCAAGGCGAAATACCAAAGAGTGCCAAGGGAGAAAAGAGGATAACCGAATATCAATGACGGGTAACAACGGTATAGAAAACCCGATCCGGGAATAGGAACCTAATGCCATACAATGATAACAAAAAAACAAGAAACGTATGTAACCAAAAAACTAAAAAATGACCCTAAGAAGTAGCGGTCATTCCAAGCATACGGACAAACCGCCAGAACACAGCAGGATCAAGGGGCTTGGTGAAGGGGTCAGCACAAGTTATCCACAGTGTTAACATAGGCAACAGCCAGTTGGCCATCCTCCACCAGCTCCTTGATGTAGTGATGAATAACATCAATGTGCTTGCTGCGAGGCAGAAGCTGCCAGTCAGTGGCCCAACTCAGGGAACCTAAGTTGTCACCCTGAATTGTAACCAAAGCACAAGGCAGACCCAGATCCACCCTCAATTTCTTCAACCATTGGACCTCCCTGGCAGCCTGGGACAGGGCCTGATACTCAGCCTCACTAGAGCTAATAGCAACAGTAGGCTGTCGCTTGCTCATCCAGTTAAGAATGCACCCACCAGCTAGAACTGCAAAGCCAGTCTGAGATCTCCTGTCAGACCCATCATCAGCATAAGATGAGTCACTAAAGACAGTAAAAGTGAAATCAGGGCTGTGGGTGTAAGTGAGACACAGGTGAGAATGTGTTCTCAAATACAAGAGTAACCGTTTGGCAGCCACCCAGAGAGGGACTGTAGGGTGAGCAGAGAACCTGGATAAATAGCTAACAGCAAAGGAAATATCAGGCCTGGTGCAAGTGGCCAGGTATAGCAAAGCACCTACAAGAGAGAGGTACTGGCTATTAGACGGCAGGGGCTCTCCAGGGGCGTCAGAAACAGTGGATTTGGCCATGGGAGCAGCAAACTTGGGTGGGGCAGCAGCAGTAAGACCAAACTGCTCCACCAGATCAACAATGTAGGTGTGCTGAGAGAGATTGATCTGAACACACCTGCCTTCAGAGTCAAGGGTAACATCCATGTCCAAAGAGAGGAACTGAATTGGAACACCCATCTCTTTGACCTCCCAGCCAGCTGCTTCCATTGCCTGGATCAGCAACACATACCTATCCAGCTCACTAAAAGCACAGATAAAGTCATCAACATAGGTCAGGACATAGCTCCACCCACCATCAGAATCCTTCCTAAAGTACAGAGCAGGTTCTGCCTTGCACATAGTAAATCCATGAGCAACCAGAACCCGCTTGACATCCCTACTTAAAGCTCTGGGTGCCTGCTTCAATCCATAAAGGGACTTGATCAGTTTGCAGACAAGTGGAACACCGTTAGGACCAAGGTGCCTAAAGCCCTCAGGCTGGTGGCAGTACAGGTCCAGACCAGGCTCCAGCTTGGCATTTAGGAATGCAGTCTTGATGTCTAGCTGCCGAACAAACATCTTCCTATGAGTGATGGCAGCCAGGAGCACCTAAAGACCTGCTTTGGAGGAGACAGGGGCATATACATCATGAAAATCCAGCCCAGGACGCTGCAGAAAACCACGGACCACAAAACGTGCCTTGAAGCGTATAGTACCATCAACACCAATCTTCTTCACAAATAACCACCTGCCAGACAGGATCTTCTGCTTACGAGGATGTGGAGTGAGAACCCATGTACCATGGGCATGAAGGGAAGCCATCTCATCCTTCATGGCAAGAAGCCATTGATCCCTGTCAGGGTTGGTATGCAACATGGCAGCTTTGTAGGTCAGTTCAGTGGTGGATGCAACAGATGCTCCCACGTACAAGCAGTTTACTTGTACATGGGCAGCGGGGGTATCAGCAGTATCAGCAGTAACCATTAGTAAAGCCCCAGTGCAGAACTACTGCCTGGTTGAACAGGGCCGGCCTTCTTTGCCTCTAAATCAACGAAGCCTGGGTTGACCGGAACACCCCAGCCATACGCAGTATCGGAGCCTGACCACGGTTCAAGATCATCACTTGCATCATCTGCAACGGCTACATCATCACCCGGACTCCTGAGTAATCTATCAGAGACGGCAGGAGGTGAAGCGTTCACCAACTCCATCGAGCTATCAGTGATGATGGGAGTATGATGACTAGTAGGCAATGGATCTAACAAAGGATCCACTATGGTCTGAGTTGGTGTAAATCCAACGACTTCACCGACGGAATGTGACGCAGAGGAGGGCCTGGCGACCCCCTGAGATTCGGCTAAGATTTTGTCCGTAGGAGCCGCAGAAACTCGCCCGCCCAGTGTGTTCTCACGCAAAACAGTACCACTGGCCCCCGACCTAGGTCGCCGAGTCATCCTATGGCCAGGACAGTGGTCAACAATTGGGGAAGACAAAGGGTCTAGGGAATCAACCGCAACCTCAGGCATGTGTCCGTTGATGGCGGCAGGGATGCTAGAGACATATGGCGACCCATCATAGGGAGTTAGCCCAGGAATGCAGTTATGATCAAACTGCTCATAGAAGAGTACATCACGACTGTCTACTACCTGGGGCAACTTAGGAACCCAAACAAAATAACCCTTACTCACCAGAGAATACCCAACCAGTCTACCAGATAACGCCCTTTCGTCTAGCTTATTACGTTTCTTCCCATTGACTAGAGTAACATAGCAGGGGCATCCAAACACACGTAATAACGACACATCAGGTTTCACCCCATAAATCAACTCAAAGGGTGTCTTGCGTCCCTGGTTAGGCAGACGGTTTCTAAGGTAACAAGCAGCCAGGAAGGCATAGGGCCAAAAGGACTTAGTAAGCTTAGACTCCAAGTGGATACTCCTAGCTATATTCTGAAGGACCCCATTATACCTTTCCACAGTTGCATTCTGCTGTGCAGTGTATGCCAAAGACAACTCATGTACTGCCCCAACCGATTCTAACCAATCCTCGAACCATTTAACTATAAACTCTTTAGCCCTGTCAGATCTCAGACACTTAAAGGCAAACCCCTGCAGCTGATTTGACCATCTGAGGATGATAGTCTGGACTGCTAAGGGAGCTTCATCCTTGGTCCTCAAGCACAATACCTCAGCATAGCCAGAGAATTGGTCTACAAGGCACAAGATATAAAACTCCCCACGAAGACCCCTAATATGAACCGGTCCCATGATATCCAAGTGAAGGCGTTGGAGGGGTGCAAGGACCTCAGTCATGCTTTCTTTAGGAAAAGGGAGACGCTTTCCCTTAGCCTTTTGACAAGCATCACATGGGATCTTACCCATCTTTTGTACTTGATGAAGGCTGAGGGGTAAGTTCTTAACCATACCACGCTTGACAAGGTTGTGCAAGGCATCACAACCGGGATGACCCAGTCGCCTATGCCACAACCATGCAGGAGTGGTAGGGATAATAACTCCACCGTCCTCATCAACATCAAGTGCAAAAGCTGGATAATATTCAGCAACCCTCAAACAACGACTGGAGGTGTGACAAGGCCTACATGCAAACTTATACACACCATCACTGGAAGCAGGAAAGGACCAGAGCACAGAAGAGCCCTGAGTGGCAGTACAACTAATACTATCAAAAGCAATCTTGCAGTGGAGGGAACGAGCTACAGCATTTACGGACAGGAGATTTACTGGACAGTGGGGTATGTATAGAACATTGGTTAAGGTGATTGATGTTGGTAACCAATCACTACATAACACAATGGACCCCATAACCCCTCTGACCGTTGAATCACCCCATCAGCAAATCGAACTGCAGGCCCAACAGCAGAGGATTCAAACACAGTGAACAACGACCTATCACCTGTGATTGACATCCCTACTCCCGAGTCCACATGCCAGATACTTTCAGAAAGACTTGGGCTGCAAATGTTTGAGAACTTAGTCGTGCAAGAAAATAGGACAGAGCTTACCTCCTAGTTCTTTGAAATGGCGTACCCATCGATCTGAGCCTGCAAGGACGACAGCTGCTTACGTGTAAGCGACCCTGGAAGGGCCAAAGCTACGGGCACCGGTTCAGAACCAGGTGCACGTCCCTTGGCCTTTCTGAGTTCCGGATACTTTGTAAAGCAGCGGTCTTCTGAGTGGCTCGTTTTCGAACGACAGGGTCCCCAAGTGCAATCCAAGCGCCTCTTGGTGCCCCCGGAACTCTGAGAACCAGATCCCTTGCCCCGCTGGAAAAGCAGCATTAGCAGGGATCTGGGGAGGGTCGCGGGGACCAGCCAGGATGCCTTGGATCAGACCTGGGGAGAGACACATTTAAGAAATCTAACGATCTATAAGCATCAAGACAAGACCAGTAGTCTACGGGCTTGTTCTGGTACAACTCAAAGCCAAACTGGAGGCGCAGCGAATCGAATCGAGGGTGAGTGATGCCATTGATTATAGTGTGCATCGCGTGACGCTGCGGCTGCGGGTATCCCGCACTGCAAAGATCAGTGCACAACTGCCGCACCCTGCGAAAGAACACATCCACGGGTTCAGAGTTGTTCATGGTCACACTACGAAGCTAAACAAGCATGAGGGGAACCCGAGCAGCAAGGGCATCAGAATGCTGCTTCTTGATATGCAGTAAGATGTCGCGAGGTGTAGCAAAATCCTGATACACCTGTACCATCGGTTCCGTCATGTGCGCGAGCATCATGGTGAGACACATGAACTCCTGGCGTGCAAGGGGCAGGGTACTAAATCCTAACAGTGCAGGATCTACACGAGTCTGACTAGGAGAGGCAGGTGGTGAGGCAACAGGCGAAAACGGCGTGGCATCATACATAGCGCGAACCGACAGAAAGTACTCGGCAGCGATGCCAGCATCATATGCACGCTGGTCATCAAGGTTCTCAATCTCATCGAAAGAACTCGCAACATTTACGAGTAGCTCAAAATCTGGCCTAGGAGGTACAAAGCTGAGAGGAACTTTGGCAAACTGGTACTTGCGTAGATTTGCATTTCGAACTCCCAATCCACCAAAGGTAGCACCACCAGGAGGGGGGTAGTCAATCCCTGCCTGCACAGGCCCCAGATAAGCACGGCATGCATGACCCAACTCAGAGAACACAATCACTTGCCTAGCCCGCCCCTTGGTATCTAGATTAGCCCGAGTGGCAGCCTGATCCATCCTACCGTACAAAGTGCGGTCCAAGGAGTCACCAGCTTTCTGCGCCTGGCGAATTTGGCGGCAACTCCGCACATCCATGCGCGAAGGTGTGGAGCCATCAAAGCAGGTGCTCCCAGGATAAGCATCCCAGCGAGCGATTCGGGTAGTAGGGCAGGGGGGGAGGAAAAGGAGAAGGGGCAGGAGGCTGCTCCACCGGTGGAGGTGGAGGTGGATTCAGGGAGGGGCCAGCAGCATCGCTGTGGACACTCGAGGTAGCAGCAGCAGTCTCACGAGACCGCATGTGGTAGCCAGCCAGAGCTCGCTCAGAAGGGTTGCGAACAAAGGGGAGGGGAGGAATCAAAGGACCAAGTGACGAGCTTCTCAGCAAAGTCGGCATAGCCAACTCAGGTACTGCAGGTGGATGCGGAGGAGCAGTCGGAGGCTTGTAGACAGGAGGAGGAGGAGGAGGAGGAGGAGCCGACTGGTGCTCAAACACCGGAGACTCAAAAACACGAGTGGCAGTGGAAGGTTGACTCCACCGAAGTCACCACTCCGCGCACTCTGTAGGTCTTCCTCTTCGTCGTCATCGTCATCCTCAGTGTAGTAGCCATCTTCATGCTTATGGCCAGCCAGATCAGCATTGTCATACTCAAAACGGGCATCAGGAGGCGGAGGAGAAGACTTGTATTTGATGATCTGAGTCGAGACGCAGCATAGACGCATCAGAATATCCTCTACCTCAGGAAGGAGGCGTTGGACAAGAGGAGAAGGAGGGAGAGAAATGGAGGTTTGGTAGGGGGGGATGTCTTCCATGATGGCGAAGAGACTCATCTAAGGCAGCAGAGGCCGCTGGCGCGCAATCATCAAGCCAATCAGTGGGAACACGAGTCTTGAACGGAAGAATGCGGTTGCAGCCATTGGATACAATGACGCTCTCCATACCGCGCGACCAAGACAAACCATTCTGTGGGTTAGCTTTTCGAAGCCGGCAGGAGGCCCACGCGGAAGTTGCATTATAAAGCAGTGGTAGATCGAGATGAAGCCCAGAACCTATCAGCTATTGAAGCACTTCTAAGAGTGGACAGAGATGTATGCAGCGGAGACAGACGCGCCAATCTATACACAGAGACGAGAATAACGTTACAAGCAAGGACGTACACTAAAGGACACCAGCGGTGGGCGAAGTGGATGCCTATAACCTGAATAGACCCTAAGCCCGGATCTTGTCACCCTGACACCGTTTAACACAGGACATGTCAGGGAGAGACCGATAAGACACAGAGAGACAGGCAGTCAATAGGAAGCTGACACTGAGTCACTAAAGGATGACTCAGTTCTACGGGAAGCTATCACTATGGGAAGCTATCAGGGCCGATAGTTCTAAGGGAGTACATAAGTAGTCACCAAGTCATAAAACGCTTGAGAGCACCGCAATTCATGCTGAAATCAAGTAGGTGGTAAAGTAAGTGGTCAAGTAGGTGGTCAAGTAGGTGGTCAAGTAGGTGGTCAGGTAGGTGGTCAGGTAGGTGGTTAGGTAGGTGGTTAGGTAGGTGGTCAAGTAGGTGGTCAGGTAGGTGGTCAAGTAGGTGGTCAGGTAGGTAGTCAAGTAGGTGGTCAAGTAGGTGGTTAGGTAGGTGGTCAAGTAGGTGGTCAAGTAGGTGGTCAAGTAGGTGGTCAAGTAGGTGGTCAAGTAGGTGGTCAAGTAGGTGGTCAGGTAGATGGTCAAGTAGGTGGTCAAGTAGGTGGTCAAGTAGGTGGTCAAGTAGGTGGTCAAGTAGGTTGTCAAGTAGGTGGTCAAGTAGGTGGTCAAGTAAGTGGTCAAGTAGGTGGTCAAGTAGGTGGTCAAGTAGGTGGTCATGTAGCTGTGGATCCAGTGGAAAGAGTGTTGTGGATCCATTGGAAAGAGTGTTGTGGATCCAGTGGAAAGAGTGCTGTGGATCCAGTGGAAAGAGTGTTGTGGATCCAGTGGAAAGAGTGCTGTGGATCCAGTGGAAAGAGTGTTGTGGATCCAGTGGAAAGAGTGCTGTGGATTCTGTGGAAAGAGTGCTGTTGATCTAGTTGAAAGAGTGCTGTGGATCCAGTGGAAAGAGTGTTGTGGATCCAGTGGAAAGAGTGCTGTGGACTAGTGGAAAGAGTGCTGTGGATCTGTCATGCAATGTGCGGTTGAGGCGTTCAGCAGCCCCGTTTGTAGAGGGGTTTCTAGGGACTGTCAACTGGAGGGTGATGCCTTTGCTTTTTTACCAGTTGATGAACGTATTGCATGTGTGTATTCACTACCGTTGTCACAGAAAATCTTTCCTGTCTTGTTTTCTGTCATGACCTCATATCTCTCTAGCTCCATGTTGGTATCTCTGGCTTCAGTGTCTTTGGTTTTGTGGAAGGTTACTATGGAATATTTGGAGTGATCATCTAGAATACCTCGAAAGTACAGGCTGCCATTGAGGCTAGAGATTTTCATGATGCCACTCATATCAATGTGAAGAAAGGCCATAGGGCGTGTGGCACAGGTAGTCGATGTGGGATATGTATTCTTGTTCATTTTAGAGAGAACACAGATCTCACAAGTTTTCCGTTTCATTTTGTTGAATGTAGATGCTTTGGTGGCCATGCCAATGACCATGTCTTCTGCCACCATTCTGGATAGCCCCCCATGCATAGCTTAGGTGACCCATTCGGATATGGTGAAGTTATACTGTCTGAGGGGTGATGCGACGGATGGCTGCCATGGAAAGTTGCATTGAGTTACCATGGACGACAGTGCGGTCAGGGCGGATGATTGGTGCATGGTAGAGGTTTCTCATTTTGGGTGCGCTCGCGTTGGGATCTTTTTTCAGGTGCACATTCAGTGAAGTTCATGGATGGTCCCCTTGTCTCATATGATGTGGTTTGTTCCAACTTGAGTGATAGGGGTTCTGCCAGATGCGGTCATGACATTCATGGGTTTAACATTTCTGATGTTTTTGAGGAGTTCGGGATTACCAGTCATGTGGGAAGTGGCCCCAGAGTCTATGATCCAGTTGCTGTACATGCGATGCGTGTGTCTGGAGTCATTCAAGGCATAGGATGGTGAGGAAGGAGTGGCATACTTGGATTTAAGAGAGAGCATCAGGGCGTCAGGGTCATCAGGGAATACCTGTGTGTAGGATGTTTTGATTTCTGGGAAGAGGTATGCGAGAATGAACTGGGCTGCAAATCTAAGCATATTTGTCTGGGATAAACCTTTTTGAAGTAGTGAACATCACCTCGAGGTTACCTGAGATGGCGTCATCCAAAGACTGGAACGTGTGGTGTCCATCAAAGAAGAAGGGATGTTGGGCAGGTTGTCTCATTGTGAGATCGGATCGTTGACAGAGAGGGGTATCGGGGCGGCGGAAGGAGGAGGTAGGTGCAGTCTTGGAGAGGGGTGGGGTGCAGGGGTTGGTCTGTATGTTGAGTGCGTGGTGAGAAGTTGGCACGTAGTGTGCGGCTTTGCTCCAATCGCGGAGTGTGAGAGCGGCTTTGATGTACGCAATCTAGCGGTAGGTCCGCAGATGGCGTCAAAGCAAGGGGCTTGACTTTAGGAATACGACGTCAGTGGTTTCACTTGGCAGACTTGCTAGGTTTTATCAGTTGTTCCCTTTCCTGGTTCCTCCCTATGTAACAAAAAAAAAAGACACTCTAAAGTGTCTCCGCTGATTGTTGATATGCGAGTGATACCGTACGCGCCTTAAGTATTGACAAGATTAAGTATTGGCAAATTTCATTTCCCCCCTGAAAGTGGGTCTCAGAAAAGCATGGCAAAACTTACTTGGCAAAGGGCTCTATGGCTTTGGCTGTCCCAAGCTCGAACTTGAAATCCAGTAGTGAAATGTAACAATAACATAAAGGGTCTTATGTTATTGCTACAATTCCTTGTTACATGTTCACCAAGTAGTCTGCCCAAGCTTGCTGTAAACCCATGTAACAATTCAAATCAGGAGCATTAAACTTGCTAGGGCTTAGTAGACAGAGTACCAAGGTAGCTATAACTTGGCAAAGGCCAACCACCTGGAGTGGTCTCAAGCTGGATCCCTGATCCGGTTTGGCAAAGGGTCGTTTGCCAAACCGTTTGCCAATATGTAAGGCGCGTACGGTACTCAACAAACAGCTGATGGCTTGCGTCGGAATGATTTATTGTTATGGCTTTCGACTGTGTAAGGACTTGGGGGTACCGCCCCCATAAAAGAGAGAACAGATGCGGATGACATCCAGACGAACACTAGGGTATCACATAGATAATTATTAGCGTACGGCTTTTTTTCCATCAAGGTACCTGGAGTGGTCTCAAGCTATGCACCATGGAAATAAAAATCCTCTTGGCCCCAGCGCTCCCTACAATCCCAGACCCAATCCCAGACCTAGACCAAGAACCAGACCCAGTCCAAGCCCTGGATCTAGACCCTGATCTAGACCCTGACCCAGATCCAGCCCATTCCCGGGATCTAGACCCTGCTCTAGACCCAGCCCAAGCCCAGCTCTAGACCTCAGATCTAGACCCGTCCTAGGTCCAGCCCAAGCCCCAGCTCTAGACCCTGAATCTAGACCCTGACTCGCTTGGAAAGCCCGTGTTCAGCCTGTTTCCTTCACGACAACGAAAGCGGCCCATCCACCAACGCCGACGACGATACGACACCAAAGTCAGATTGTTATCAGAATGATAACAATCAACACGCCGGAGTACTCAAAGGGATGTTAAATATTTCTCTCCGGAAAACCAACTTGTCCACACAAGTATATTTTGAGCTTTTTTTCCTCTGACGACGCTGACCACTGGGTCATTCACATCCCCATTTTCATTCCGATTAGATGCGGGGTCCGCATCTCTTCATGGGGGGGGGGGGGGGTAACGGTACAGATCCCTTCACAGGAATTTCTGTCCGTTAAGTGAGGCATAATACGGTAACTCGGTTACGAAGGGTACCAGTAAGCAGGGTAGACAATGGCCTCCCTGGAAATCTGCTGTGAAAAAGGAACTCTGATTTTTAGAGCTCCTGTACACGTTTTGGGCGATTTTTAAAACCGCCACTTTTCTTTGTTTTTCTTCTTTTTTTTCCTTTTACGGCCGCACTTATGTTTTTTAAACTTCCCTGTACACTTTTAGTGGTCATTTTGGGGCCTCTGTGTTACAAAATTTCGTGTTTTGGGTTCTGCTCTTTAAATATAAGACACCTAGCAGATTGAATCATCATTCATTGCAAGATATGATAATTCTAGAAACTTGGAGCCTGCAAACCCTACAAATCTGAAGTAAAAGCCTGAGCTCCTGGGTCACCTTGCAATCAAAATTTAATTAGGCCAGCAGGCCACAAATTAGCACTCAAAATTGATTGACTGATATCGTCGCAACTATGCTGTAAAACCCATGTCGCCTAACAACAGCCCCATTGAAAGTAAAGCTGAGCTCCTGGGTCACCTGCGATCAATTTAATTAGGCCAGCACTCCAGCAGGCCACAAAATTGCACTCAACATTGAGTCGACTGATATAGGTTGCACTAGCTGTTAAAACAACAATGTGCCTAACAACAGGGGGGGGGAGGGGGGGGGGGGGGGGGACTGTCTCTCCACCAGTGGGTTTGACTTGAACCCTGGCATATGTGTGTAGAATGAAAGGTACGTTGGGTGATTTAATGGTATGTCTCATGGCATGATTGTTGCGTGAGCCTGAACCTATTACTAAATAGCCTGGCTTTATGTTATGAGAGGGCTGCAAGCTTGCATGAATGGATACAAAGTTGCTTAGAACCAGATCTGAAGGGCAAGAGGCATCAGCGGGACCAGGTGGCATCAGGGGATCAAGTTGCTGGCAATTTACTGCTTAGATATATCTCGAATAATCTGGTTGCCTCATGGATCGCAATGTTGACTGAGCCTGAACCCTATTACTACATGCCTCCGGTCTTTATGTTAAAGAGGTCTGCAAGCAGTTGCATGAATGATACAAAGTTCTAGGAACCAGATCTGGAGTGCAAGAGGATCAGGGGTATCAAAGGCATCAGGGGACTCAAAGTGCGGACAAACCGGACACTGAATGAAGGGTTCGCTGACCACCGCGGAGTTTTGGCGCATGTTGAGTCCATGAAGACCAGCGCCAAAAGCTACAGTACCTCGCGCTTAGAAGCCTTCACAAGCGCACAGCAGCAAAAGGAGAGATCCAGAGGGGAGACAGCGCGGGAGGGGGAGGAGGGAAATGCGAGGAGGGGAAGGGGGGGAGGAAGCAGTGAGGGAGGAGGAAAGGACAGGGGGGGAGGAGGAAGCAGGAGGAGGTGAGGAGGGAAGCAGGATGAGGGGAGAAAGGGAGGAGAGAAGGGAGAGGGTGGAGAGGACTCCATCAAAGCGCGAAGAGTCAGTCAACGACTCAATGACATGCGAGGAGGAGCCTGTTGCGGAACAAGTAACGGCACCTTTTGTCGCTTCAACAGACGCGACGAGCCAGTCAAGGACTTCTGGACAAGGGGCGAAGGGGGGCAGTCGAGCAGATGCTCGAATAACGAATTTGCTGAAGCATCGTATTAAATACCAAGCTTTTCAGTTCAAATTTCGCTGTCCAAATTGACACTGAGGAATTGGTGTTACTGTGGGAGAAAGGGGTTTCCGTCTTCCACTCTCTCGAAGGGCAGGTGTTGAATGTTGGAAGTTTGAGAAGATGAAGTTCCAACTGTTGATAAGCTTTGCTAGCTCGAGCTTTACTTTGTTCAGCTACCAAGCTACTAAGCTGCTAAGCTTAGTCGCGACACCGGAACTCGAGACCGAATTTCGGTCGGTCTGGCCGGAAAACTCAGTGCTCAGAGCCTGTCGTGCAAAAACCGGACAGGCTTCTCAGATTGTTCCTGCGAAAACGGAACTCAGATTTTTGAGCCGGTAAACCGAGAACCAGGAAAACCCCCTAATACCGGAGAACCGACCGTTTGTTCCACCCTGCCAGTTAAGCCCCGTCACATACGCACGTGTGGACAGTACCTATATATGTAACTGCCCCTTCGCACTCGCACGCTAGCCAAACATACGACTCGAGCAGCAGCGACAGACCCTTTCTTACCTCCACGAAAGACGTCCCATCCAGAGCAGCCTCTCCATCCCCTAACTTAAGGTAAACGATATATATTGCATAACGCGTGTAACCCGTAACCATACCTACGTCAACCGCATAGCCCTATCATATATTCAATACACACCCAATAACCTACACCACCCCAGGCATGCTACAAGCAGTCTGTTGTTGCCCTTAGCTGTCCCTAAGCCGTTCATGTCTTTTTCAATTGGTCTTTCTCCTTGGTCACCAAAGGGTAGGTTTTATATCAGTTGGCGCTTTTCCTGGTTTCCCCCTTCATAAAAAAAAAAAAACATTCCTGAGCTGTTACACACCAGGCAGTGCTCAAAGTGAGCTTACCAGAGCAGGGAAGGAAAGGGCAACAATTATTCCACCAGCTTGCGAGTAATAGTAATTTCTATCACGTTCACCATGCTACTTTATCTCCGGCCTGCGAGCGTTGCCACCATTCATTTCACGCATGTGGCACATTTACCATGCCAGTGAGGCATCACATTTGTCATGTTTGCAGCGGTGGCATGCGACTATTCGAATTTTATCGCCACCACCATTTCCTTTTCACTGTCGCGCTTTGACCCGCTCATCCTATATATACAATCTCTTTTCAATTGTATTGATGATCGTTAAGCCGGACGCTGCGATTTTTTTGATTGAGCCAGAGTTGACCCGGAAGGGGCTAGGACTATAAGAAAAAACCTAAGCGGGGGAGAGGGGGGGGGGGGGGGCAAAGAAAACATATGCCTCTATCAGTCACCGGATCAGAAGACTGAAAGAGGAGACGCAAACTAAAGGGAGAGGAACTAGAAAGGAAACTATGCGAAAGGGGGGGGGGGGGGTCAACGAAGGCAGGAAATTAAGGGGGAAACTAAGGGGGAACCAAGGGTGGAAACTGAAGAGAAGCAAAAAAGGGAGAGAAACTGCGTAAACAAGCCAAAAGCCCCAGTTCCCCCCATTTTGGTGCAAGATACCGAGGTAACGTGCTGCTTGGCCCCAGGCTGTGGAGGCATTCTTACCCCCCCCCACTTGGACACTCACCCCAGTCGCTAACCTGACCTGGCCTCTGTGGTCTTGATCCCGATGGATTGCTAGCAACAGAGAGAGCGCTCGTTGTCCCCCCTAATTCCAGTCCACCTCCCCTGAAGACTCCCACAGAACGCTTGGGTGGACTTACAACGTGCCGGCCCCCCCCCCCCCCCCCCCCCCCCCCCCCCCCCCCCCCCCCCCCCCCCCCCCCCCCGTCCAAGCCCAGCAGAGAGAACTGCACAAAAGAAATGACGAACATTTCAAGTTTCCCATCCCTCTACGTGACAGGCTTTTTGCAGGTGTGGCGTACGCTCGCAGGCAAAGACTCTCCACCTGTCCTTATTTACCATCACTGCCGGAGCTTGCTTATATGGCACCCTGGGCTCGCAATGTGTTCCTTGCCATGTACGAGGACGCTTCCAACGGGTCAACCAGACGATCCTCCCCTCCATAGTCTGCCCGCCCTGACTGGCAACTGCACACTGCTAACACCATTGTCTACGCTTCTTGGATTGCCCTGAATTTGCCTCCCTGTCATAGCCTGGCTCCTTTCCACTTGGGAGACTCTCACCGGTGAGGCAGCGCCTTCTCGTTGCCCCTTTCATTCCTCCTCCAGGTGACAAATCACCCTTTGCCCGGGACACTCCCTTACCTCCTACCCGTTGGTTTGTAGTCCTGCGGCTTCTGTCAAGACTTTGGGTGGCTTGGCCTACGATTGCTCTCTCACTAGTGGCTCCTTTGCAAGCTTCATGGGCCACCCCCCCGATCTTTCCCATGTTGCGGTCATTCCCGTGACACAGGGAGCCTTGATACTCCGCACACATGAAATGACAATTCCCATGGCCCCAGCGCTCATACGAATCCCAGACTCTGTCCCAGACCGCGGAATGCAAGACATAGACCTAGGCCAAGCTTCAGATATAGACAATGATCTCGACCCTGACAAGATTCCGGGCCCGATACCCTTGTCTAGACTTGATCTAGACCCTGACCAGATCCAAGCCAAAGCCTAGACTTCTAGACCCTGTCTCAGCATACCAGCCCAAGCAGAAGATCTGGAGCCCTATCGTAGCCCCTGATCCGGGAATCCAAGGCTCCCAAGCCTCCCAGAATCATCAGGACCATCGAATCTAGACCCTACCCAGATCATGATCAGGTGGCCTGACTTGGACACAGCTGTCAACAAACGACAACGCTCCAATCTAGGTCTAGGAATCTTGGTCCCAGATCTCAAGGGTCCAGTTATATTCTGAAGCTCTCTAGATCCAGAATCAAGATTCTCCAATTCAGCTCCGTTGATGAGCATCAGGAATGGTTTTCTGCTCAATACATCTCTTGTTGAGTTTCAACCTGACTTCCAGTGCCGCTCAGTTTCTTTTTCTAATAGATCTTGAAATGTGAGTTTCGCTTATGGCCTTAGGTTGGTATTCTTTCTTTTCTGGCTTAGTGTCCCCTATTGGGTGCTTATGTTTACAGCTGGGTTTTCGTTCGCTGCAGTCCTCTTAGCCCTTCTCCTCGTTCATTTCACCCTTACTTTCCCTCCATAGATGGGACTCCCCCGCTCTATTATGTTTGCCTCCTCGCCTTGTTACCCCCCCCATCTCCTCCACATTTATCGTCCTATTATTATATGTTTTAGTCCTACCTTTTGTCCTCTGGCAGCCTATATATGTTTGTTTGCAATCTCCTACTTTCAGTGCGTTGATAGAAAATAAACTAACAAATAACTATGATATGAATCTTGTGTAGAACTGATCTGCATTTATACTAGACCCTCTCTTCGGAGGTGAGTTTATTTGATCTCTCAGAAACATTTGAAGGCTATCCTCGACTTGGTTTGTTCTGTCTTCTGTGTCCCCAGTCCTCCTTGCTGCCCTGTCAGTCGCCTTGTAAAAAGGCGGATGTCAGTCACCATGTAGATGTCCGTTATCCGTTCTTCGTCTACTTTACCTTCGGGTCCTTTATCACTCACCGTTCGGTCACCACAAAGAGCAGATGTTCAAA
>JAJSRW010000647.1:0-26072 GCA_022414725.1 Microglena sp. YARC
CCAACGCCATCCACCCATCCACCAATCCTCAACCCATCCATCCAGTCCATCCAACCCATTCACAATTCCCTCAGTCCACCCATCCACCCATTCCACTCATCCACCCAGTCCACCCATTCCACCCATCCACCCATTCCACCATCTACCCATCCACCCATCCACCCATCCACCCATCACCCAATCCAACCAATCTCACAACCCATCCTCCATCCATCCATCCATCCACCCATTCACATAATCCACTCATCCACCATGCCACCCATCCCATCCACCCATTCCACCCATCCACCCATTACCATCCACCATCCACCCATCCACACCCATCCACCCATCCACCCATCCACCCATCCATCATCACCCATCCACCATCATATCATTCCACCCATCCACCCATCCACCCATCCATTCATCCACCCGATCCACCCATCACCCATCCATCCATTCCACCCATCTACCCATCCACCCCACTTCCACCCATCTACCCATCCTTCCCACCCATTGCAAGAACACCGACTACTACTCTCGTCATCAGGTGGCAATCTCGCACAAAGATCGCATCACCCCAACACCACACAGTGCCCCTACACACTCATTCCACCCATGCACCCACTCATCCACCATTCATCCACCCAACCCACCCCACTACTGCTATCGTCGCTCAGGTGGCAATCTTGCACGACATCCATCACCCCAGCACCACTCAGTGCACCCACCCACTCATCCACCTAAGCACTCACTCATCCACACACACACACACACTCATCCATCCATTCATCCACCCACCCACACACCCACCCACTTATCCTCCCATTCATCCACCCATCCATACCCACCCACCCATGTGAAGAACCACCCACAACTATTCTCATCGTTGCAGGTAGCAATCTTGCGCAAGTAACCCTTCCCACAACCAGGTTATTGGGCGCATGCCACTAAGACTTAAGCCACCACCTACGCCATTAAACCCATTCCACTCATCCATCATCCAATCCCACCCATTTGATGAGCACCCACTACTACTCTCGTCGTTCAGATGGCAATCTCACACAAGATCCACCACCCCAACACCACACAGTTCCTCGGGCGCTGCACTAAAGATCCATCAAACCCACCTGCCCATTCACCCATTCCACCCCATCGCCCACCCACCTAGCCTACTCTCGTCTTCAGGTGGCAATCTTGCCACAAGATCCACCACCCCAAACACCACACAGTTCCTGGCGCATTGCACTAAATCCATCCACCCACCCTGCCCATTCACCCATCCACCCAATCCGCCCATCCACCTACTACTCCTCCGTTCACGGTGGCAATCTGCGCAAAGATCCATCCACCCAACATCCCACACAGTTCACTGGCGCATGCACTAATTATCCATCCCACCCACCTGCCATTCACCGATCCAACCCCATCCACCCATCCTACTGCTCTCGTCGTTCAGGTGGTTAATCTTGCGCAAGATTTATCACCCCAAACACACACAGTGCACCCCACCCACTCATCCTCCATCCACTCGATCCATCCACACACCCATTTTGATTGAACACCCACTACTACTCTCGTCGTTCAGATGGCAATCTTGCACTAAGTCCATCCACCCCAACACACTCAGTTCCTGGGCCGCATGCACTAAGACCAAGCCACCCACCTGCCCCTTCACCCATCCACCCACCCACCTACTGCTCTCGTCGTTCAAGGTGGCAAATTCGCAAATTCATCACCCCACACCACACAGTGGGACCCACCCACTTCATCCATCCATCCACTCACTCATCCATCCATCCACTCATCCATCCACCCTCCCACAAACCCAGCAACCCACATATCCAACCAACCAACCACCTACCCACACATCCCTCTATCCACCCACCACAAAACCAGCAACCCACATATCCAACCAACCACCGGCCTACCCACGCATCCCTCCACTCCATCGGCCCACAAAAACCAGCAACCCATATATCTCAACCAACCAGGCAACCACCCACCGACCCACGCATCCCTCCAATCCACCCACCGACCCACGCATCCCTCCATCCACCGCCCACCAAACCCAGCAAACCCACATATCCAACCAAACCAACCACCTACCCACGCATCCCTCCATCCACCCACCACAAAACCAGCAACCCACATATCCAACCAACCAACCACCGACCCACTCATCCATCCACCCACCCATCCACTCACCCACCCACCCATTGATCGCTTGTTGCAGGGGCAATATTGCGCAAGATCCACCACCCCAATACCACACAGTTCTTGGGCGCATGCACCAAGACCAAGCCACTTGTGCTTCTAACTGAGCTGATGGCATGCTCCCTAGCAGATGCCTTGCAGCTCTCCTTTCTGTCCCCATCACTTCGACGGAAGGTAATTTGCTCTTGTCTATGTATGTGTAGTTAGTCAGTCATGTATGCAGTATGTGAGGGGAACCCACCGCATGCACCAAGACCACGCCACTTGTGCTTCTAACAGAGCTTATGGCATGCTCCTTAGCAGACCCCTTGCAGCTCCCCTTTCTGTCCCTATCACTTTGACGGAAGGTAATTTGCTCTTGTATATGTATGCATAGTAAGTCAATCATGTGGGGTAGTAGTTTATGAGGGGAACCCACTGCATGCACCAAGACCAAGCCACTTGTGCTTCTAACAGAGCTTATGGCATGCTCCTTAGCAGACCCCTTGCAGCTCCCCTTTCTGTCCCTATCACTTTGACGGAAGGTAATTTGCTCTTGTTTATGTATGCATAGTAAGTCAATCATGTGGGTAGTTTATGAGGGGAACCCACTGCATGCACCAAGACCAAGCCACTTGTGCTTCTAACAGAGCTTATGGCATGCTCCTTAGCAGACCCCTTGCAGCTCCCCTTTCTGTCCCTATCACTTTGACGGAAGGTATTTTGCTCTTGTTTATGTATGTGTAGTTAGTCAGTCATGTATGCAGTATGTGAGGGGAACCCACCGCATGCACCAAGACCACGCCACTTGTGCTTCTAACAGAGCTTATGGCATGCTCCTTAGCAGACCCCTTGCAGCTCTCCTTTCTGTCCCCATCACTTCGACGGAAGGTAATTTGCTCTTGTCTATGTATGTGTAGTTAGTCAGTCATGTATGCAGTATGTGAGGGGAACCCACCGCATGCACCAAGACCACGCCACTTGTGCTTCTAACAGAGCTTATGGCATGCTCCTTAGCAGACCCCTTGCAGCTCCCCTTTCTGTCCCTATCACTTTGACGGAAGGTAATTTGCTCTTGTTTATGTATGCATAGTAAGTCAATCATGTGGGGTAGTTTATGAGCGGGGAACCACTGCATGCACCAAGACCAAGCCCCCCCCACTTGTGCTTTCTAACAGAGCTTATGGCATGCTCCTTAGCAGACCCCTTGCAGCTCCCCTTTCTGTCCCTATCACTTTGACGGAAGGTAATTTGCTCTTGTTTATGTATGCATAGTAAGTCAATCATGTGGGTAGTTTATGAGGGGAACCCACTGCATGCACCAAGACCAAGCCACTTGTGCTTCTAACAGAGCTTATGGCATGCTCCTTAGCAGACCCCTTGCAGCTCCCCTTTCTGTCCCTATCACTTTGACGGAAGGTAATTTGCTCTTGTTTATGTATGCATAGTTAGTCAATCATGTGGGCAGTTTATGAGGGGAGCCCATCGCATGCACTAACCCCAAGCCACTTGTGCTTCTAGCTGAGCTGGTGGAATGCTCCTTAGAAGACGCCTCGAAGCTCTCCTTTCTGTCCCCATCACTTTGACAGAGAGGAGAAGTTTGCACTTGTTTTATGTGTGCATAGTTAGTCATACATCTAGTTATCCAGTCTTGCCATGCAAACACTTGTTTATGTGTGCATAGTTAGTCATACATCTAGTTATCCAGTCTTGCCATGCAAACACTTGTTTATGTGTGCATAGTTAGTCATACATCTAGTTATCCAGTCTTGCCATGCAAACACTTGTTTATGAGTGCATAGTTAGTCATACATAATCTTATTCAGTCTTGCCATGCAAAAACGGAATGGCGACACACCGCCACAGAAAAACAGTGGAACGGAAAAGCTATGTAGCGTGTGTTCACGGTGACTACTGCTAGCGCCGGCTTGCGCAGTGGTGTCCTTAATTTCACGTCCTGTGAGTGACTGCATTACACAGATGTAACAATTTCAATTTCAATAGCGTGTGTTCATGTATTATCAGTACGGTATATAAGTAGGGATCGGCAATATGATATCATGTATACATTACTTATTAACTACTATTTATTTACTACTAGTACATCACTTATTACTAGGGATCCGCAATATGATATCATATGATATCATGTTATCATATGATGCCGGCGGTCTGACCAGGTAACTTTGGCCTGGGCCATCATATCATATGATATTAAATCAAATGATTTGTGTAAGATATCATATGATATCATACTCGTATTTGGTCAACATCATATGATTTGCCGTTCCCTATATATAAGTATGTACACTTATGTAGTGATTATATTTTGTATACAGTAATTAGTAGTCCACACAAAACAGTGGCGACGGAAGGTATGGTTTGGTTGGTGTTGCTATGGTTTTTGTATTATAAGTGTATAAGTATGACAATTAAGTAGTAATTCTAATAAGTATATAGTAATAAGTAATACACACAAAACAGTGGCGGCGGAAGGTATATTGCACGTGTTTTTATAGTATAAGCGCATAAGTATGTACAATAAAATTGTAATATGATAATAATTATAATACGTAGATAGTAATATGTAATAAAAACTGTGGTAACAGATGGTATGTTGCACGTGTTTATATAGTATAAGCGTATAAGTATGTGCAATAAAATTGTAATTATAATACGTAGATAGTAATATGTTATTAAAACTGTGGTGACAGATGGTATGCTGCACGTGTTTATATAGTATAAGTGTATAAGTATGTACACTTATATAGTAATAAGTAGGCAACGGCAAATCATATGATGTTGACCAAAGACGAGTATGATATCATATGATATCTTACAAAAATCATATGATTTAATATCCTATGATATGGTGCCCCAGGCCAAAGTTACCTAGTCAGACTGCCGGCATCATATGATATCATATGATATCATATTGCCGATCCCTAGTAAAGGCTGGTAGACCATGTAATCAAACTCTCTCTCTCACCTAGTGCGGATGTCTAACTAGTTAGTTACCAACCAAAGTTACCGGCATCATATGATATCAAATTGCCGATCCCTAGTAATAAGTAATGTACTAGTAGTAAGTAAATAGTAATAAGTAATGTACTAGTAGTAAGTAATTAGTAATAAGTAATGTACTAGTAGTAAGTAAATAGTAATAAGTAATGTACTATAGTAGTAAGTAAAGTAATAAGTAAATGTAATAAGTAATGTACTAGTAGTAAGAAATTAGTAATAAGTAATGTACTAGTAGTACGTAAATAGTAATATAAGTAAGTGTAGTGTTACGTAGTTAATATATAAGTAAAATAGTAATAAGTAATGTACTAGTTGTACGTAAATAGTAATAAGTAATGTACTAGTAGTAAGTAAATAGTAATAAGTAATGTACTAGTAGTAAGTAAATAGTAATAAGTAATGTACTAGTAGTAAGTAAATAGTAATAAGTAATGTACTAGTAGTAAGTAAATAGTAATAAGTAATGTACTAGTAGTAAGTAAATAGTAGTAAGTAATGTACTAGGAGTAAGTAAATAGTAATAAGTAATGTACTAGTAGTAAGTAAATAGTAATAAGTAATATACTATCTCCATAGGTGCCTATTTCAGACCCTGAGTGATACGGATGGATTGAGCCTATGCCCTCAAGTCCAAAAACAATTATTTTTTGCGAATAAGTTGCCCAACCATATCAGTTCAACATACAAATACTCGGATTTGGGTTTTCTCAGATGGTGGGAACCAGGTCAAGTGAAAAGAACATGCTAAATTTGTTACTATGGGCGTTCCCTAAGTTGATACGGGTTTTGGACGCAGGAAGTGCATACGGAGCCTATCGCGACCGAAACAAGCCATTTTAAAAGAACACTGAGTACAAATGTTGTGTAACGTCTTTCCCTACCGGTAGTTATTACAGAAGGTCTTGGAAGGCAGTACACAGGCAGTACAGTTGAGTACGGACCCCCAAAACACTGATTATTTACATTTCGTGGGTGTCCTAAGTCTAGGTCAGAGCTGCAAAGCCTTAATTGAAACATCTTGGGCCTCGGTTTTGCTCTGTCTCGAGACATAGCGTGGAGAACAACTTTTTTTTTTTTGAAATTTCAAAATTTCAAAATTTCAAATATTTTTTCGAAAACAAAAAAATCCCAAAACAAACTTTTGTTTTAATTTGTCTTCAAACATCCACATCTGAACTCAGTTTTTGATTTGGGGTAGATCATTGAAAACACACACTAATCCTGAGCCATGGTGTGGTGGGCCACTGGGAGGTGAAATCTTGAGATGTACAGCCATTTCAGTAGATTCCGAGGCCAAGGCTGAAGCGCAGCCTCCGACCTTGTAGTATGGGTTCGATAAGTCTTTCGTCCCGAGTAACCTTTCTTCGGAATAGCTCGCGCGGCCTCGAATCTGACGCTATCTGGATTTGTATCATTAATTATCGCACATCTCATGTACTGACATCGGCCTGCCGGACAAGGCTGCTCGCGACCAGATGCGAACGCGGATGAAAAGTAGCTGCGCGCATAGCTGACACCCTTCGGCGAAACAATATGAGAAAGACAGAATTCGATTCCGAGCAGTTTGGGTCATGTACGGCTCTGTATCACATTCTTGTATCGACTTAGGGCGTTTTCGGACTTAGGCACCTATGGAGATAGTAGTAAGTAAATAGTAATAAGTAATGTACTAGTAGTAAATAAATAGTAATACTTAAGGAATGGCAATCTGATAACACATGATACCGGCAAGCCCCTTTCAGCAATATACAATGGTCTAGTGGTAGACCAGATCGCTTGAGGATGAAGAGTCAGGGGTTTGACTCCCCCTTCGGTCGCTCTTGGCGTTGCAGGTCGTTGTCAACCGCGATGGTAGCTTGTCCAGTTGAGGTAGGAGACCGCTCCCCACCCGCCTACGACGGGCTCCCTTAACACCACGCCCCACGAGGCGTTATCATTACCTGATACCGGCAGTCTGGCTAGGCTAAAGCTACAACCACATATGTACTATCATATGGTGCAGTTTGTATGATTCATATGATATCATACTCGTGTAATAGTAATAAGTCATATAGTATTAATAATAACGTTGTAATTAAATAGTAAAAAGTAATATAAAAGTAATAAGTACATAATAAGTATGTAGTATTAAGTACATCCCCAACCCAACCCTGCCCAACCCAACCCAATCCACCCCACACCAACCCAGCCCAGCCCAGCCCAGCCCAATCCACACCAACCCAAACCAAACCAACCCTGCCCAACCCAATCCAGCCCAGCCAAGCCCAATCCACACCAACCCAGCCCAACCCTGCCCAACCCAGCCCAGCCAGGCCCAATCCACACCAACCCAAACCAAACCAACCCTACCCAACCCAGCCCAGCCAAGCCCCATCCACACCAAACCAAGCCAACCCTGCCCAACGCAACCCAGCCCAGCCAAGCCCAATCCACACCAACCCAGCCCAAACCAACCCAGCCCAACCAAGCCCAATCCACACCAACCCAGCCCAAACCAACCCAGCCCAGCCAAGCCCAATCCACACCAACCCAGCCCAAACCAACCCAGCCCAACCCTGCCCAAACCAACCTAACCCAACCCAACCCAACCCTAACCAGCCCAACCAAATCCACCCCACACCAACCCAGCCCAAACCTGCCCAACCCAGCCAAGCCCAATCCACACCAAACCAAACCAACCCTGCCCAAACCAACCCAGACCAGCCAAGCCCAATCCACACCAACCCAGCCCTAACCAACCCTGCCCAAACCAACCCAGACCAGCCAAGCCCCAATCCACACCAAACCCAGCCCAAACCAAACCCAACCCAAACCAACCCAGACCAGCCAAGCCCAATCCACACCAACCCAGCACAAACCAACCCTGCCCAAACCAACCCAGACCAGCCAAGCCCAATCCACACCAACCCAGCCCAAACCAACCCTGCCCAAAACAACCCAGACCAGCCAAGCCCAATCCACACCAACCCAACCCATCTCTTGTGTAGGTGGATTGGGTCCAACACAACCCAACCCTGCTCAACCCAGCCCAACCCAACTCTGCCCGACCCAACCCAACCCAACCCTGCCTAAACCAAACCAAACCAATTCAACCCATCTCTTGTGTAGCTGGACTGGGTCCAACCCAACACAAACCTGCCAAACCCAACGCAACCCAACTTAACCCAACCCAATCTTGTACAGGTGGAGATAGCGCCAGACAATCATGCATCGGGACCTAACCCAAACCAAGCCAAAACAACCCTGCCCAAACCAAGCCAAACCAACCCTGCCCAAACCAACCCAACCCATCACAACACAAACCTGCCCAACCCAATCCACCCCAACCCAATCCACCCCAACCTAACCCAACCCAACCCAACTATTGTACAGGTGGAGATAGCGCCAGACAATCATGCATCGGAACCTAACCCAAACCAAGCCAAACCAAACCAACCCTATCCAACTTAGCCCAACCCAATCCACCCCACGCTAACCCAACACAACACAACACAAACCTACACAACACAACACAAACCTACACAACACAACACAAACCAACACAACACAACACAAACCTACACAACACAACACAAACCAACCAGCCCAACCCAATCCAACACAACACAACACAATCGACCCCTCACCAACCCAGCCCAACCCATCTCTTGTGTAGGTGGACTGGGTCCAACCCAACACAAACCTGCCCAACCAAACCCAACCCAACTTAACCCAACCCAACCCAACCCAACCCAACCCAACCCAACCCAACCCAACCCAACCCAACCCAAACTCTTGTACAGGTGGAGATAGCTCTCGACTTTGCTCGGGGTATGGCCTACTTGCATTGTCGGCGCCAGACGATCGTGCATCGGGACCTTAAGCCAGCTAACCTCATGATTGCGGGCAACTTACATGCGGATAAGGAGCAACTGTACTTGGACTCAGGGATAATCAAAGTGCGTTAGTTCATAGGAATGTGTGTGTGTGTGTGTGTGTGTGGGGGGGGGGGAGGGGGGGGGGTGGACTCTGGGATAATCAAGGTGCGTTGGTTCATAGGAATGTGTGTGTGCGGGGTGGGGTGGGGGGTGGGGGGGAGGTGAATGATGGGGTGGGGGGGGAGAAGGTGACTGGTGGGGTGTTGGACTCTGGATAATCAAGGTGCGTTGGTTCAAAGGAATGGGTGTGTGTGTGTGTGTGTGTGTGGGGGGGGGGGGAGGTGAATGATGGGGTGGGTGGTGGGGGGGGAGAAGGTGACTGGTGGGGTGTTGGACTCTGGATAATCAAGTGCGTTGGTTCATTGGAATGGGTGGGTGTGGAAGGGGGTGGGGGGGGGGGGGAGGTGAATGATGGGTGTGTGTGTGTGTGTGTGTGTGAAGGTGACTGGTGGGGTGGTGGACTCTGGGATAATCAAGGTGGGTCGGTTCATAGGAATGGGTGTGTGTGAGTGTGTGTGTGTGGGGGGGGGTCATGCGTGTGTGGGTGGGTGAGGGTGGAGGGGTGGGGACTGGTGGGTGGTGGACTCTGGATAATCAAGGTGTGTTGGTTCATAGGAATGGGTGGGTGTGGAAGGAGGGGGTGGGGGTCATGCGTGTGTGGGTGGGTTGGTGAGGGTGGAGGGGGGGGGGGGGGGGGGAGGAGGAGTGAATGATGGGGTGGTAGTGGTGGTGGTGTTGGGGGGGGGGGGACTGGTGGGTGGTGGACTCTGGGATAATCAAGGTGTGTTGGTTCATAGGAATGGGTGGTGGTGGTGGTGGTGGGGGGGTGAAGGAGACTGGTGGGCGGTGGACTCTGGGATAATCAAGGGGTGGTGGTTCATAGGAATGAAGTGATGATGATGGTGGTAGTGATGGTGATGATAATGGTGGTGGGGTGGGGTGGGGGGGGGAGGTGAAGGTGACTGGTGGGGGGGTGGACTCAGGTATTATCAAGGGGTGGTGGTTTATAGGAATGCAGTGGTAATGATGATGGGGGTAGTGACGGTGATGATAATGGTGGTGGGAGATCGAGGGTGGGGTGGGGTGGGGGGAGGTGAAGGTGACTGGTGGGGGGGTGGACTCAGGTATTATCAAGGGGTGGTGGTTTATAGGAATGCAGTGGTAATGATGATGGTGGTAGTGACGGTGATGATAATGGTGGTGGCAGAGAGCGAGGGGGGGGGGAGGTGATTGGTGGGGTAGTTGGCTCAGGGATAATCAAGGGGTGGTGGTTTATAGGAATGAAGTTATGATGCTGATGGTGGTGGTGGTGACGATGGTGGTGGATGTAATGACGTTGGTGATGATGATGACGGTTATGATGATGATGATGATGATGATGATAATGGTGGTGATATTGTTGATGATGATGATGATGATGGTGGTGATGATGATGTTGATGATGATTATGGTGGTGGTGGTGACGATGGTGGTTGTGGTTATGACGTTGGTGATGATGACGGTGGTGACAATGATGGCCAAAAATAGGTTGCAGACTTTGGTTTGTCCAAGTCTTTGACGCCTGTGGAAAGGCAGCACAGTGAAGATGGCTCCAAGCCCCACCTTAACCAAACCTTAGTGAAGCAAACCAGACAAAAGCAAACCAGACCAAACCGAACCACACAACCCTCCTATACTCCCATCGCAATGTGAAGGTGACTGACTTTGGTTTGTCCAAGTCGAAGACGCCTTTGAAACGGCAGCACAGTGAAGATGGCACCAAACCAAACTAAAGCAAACCAATCCAGACCAATCCAGACCAATCCAGGCAAAAGCAAACTGGACAAAACCAGATAACACCAGATCGAACCAAACCATACCATACCATACGACTCTCCTAAACTCCCATCACAATGTGAATGGGACTGACTTTGGTTTGTCCAATTCTTGAAGCCTGTGGAAGGGGAGCTCAATGATGAGGGCCCCAAACAAAACTAAAGCGGACAGACCAGACCAAACAATACTAAACCATACCATGCCTCCCTCCTAACTCCCATGTCATTGAATCTGTTAAGGTGGCTGACTTTGGTTTGTCCACGTCTTTGACACATGTGGAACGGGTGCTAAATGATTAAGGCCCCAAAACAAACAAAAAAGACAAAAACAAACCATACATCCCTTCAAACTCCCATCAAAATGTGAAGGTGACTGACTTTGGTTTGTCCAAGTCTTTGACGCCTGTGGAACGGCAGCATAGTGAAGACGGCACTCAGAAAAGTGCAGATGTCCCCGATGACGTTAGCACTTTCTTGCTCACCGGAGAAACTGGGTCGTACAGGTGGGTTTAGAGATCTGGGTTTAGGGTTTAGGATCCTTAAGGACAGGAGCACTTTCTTGCCAACCAAGATAAACTGGATTGGACAAGTGCGTTCCTACAATGTAATTCATATGTGCAAATTGCATGTTTCCTTAAGGACCCCCTAAAAACAAATCGCCCCACGGCCCCCCCTAAAGAGCGGTGGCGCTTCGCTTGGCACTACGAATGGTGGCTACTCAACTTTCCTGAAATCAGGCTTGAGTTGCCCAAGTAGCTACACAAACTTGCCTACAGAAAAAATCTGAAATATAAAACATTGTCCTACACCAGGGCTTTTTCCCAGCTTTTCTCAGAAGCTTCTAGACAGCTGCCTGAGCCAGCCACCAGGCCACGCCGGATTATTTTGGCGGTTCTGGACAGCTTATTGTGTGACCTTCAAGGTGCACTAGGCTAAATCATCAACACTGACCCCCTGACTGACCTCCCTAAATTATCCCCTGAATTACCTCCTGGATTACCCCCTGGATTACCCCCCATACTCCCTTACACACCTGCCAGAGTTAGGGAACCGGGAACCACTAGACAGCTAACGCTGACAACACCCCCCTCACCCCCATACCCCTGACTGACACCCCATAGTCCTATACCCCCATACCCCCTGACCGACCTCCCATACTTGTCCCCTGGCAAATGACGGATATCAGGTACATGGCTCCTGAGGTGTTTAGGCATGAGCCATACAAGACCAAGGTGGACGTGTACAGGTAGGTTGTTAGTGGTTAGGGTTGTTAGTGGTTAGGTTTGTTAGTGGTTAGGGTTGTTAGTGGTTAGGGTTGTTAGTGGTTAGGGTTGTTAGTGGTTAGGGTTGTTAGGGTTAGGGTTGTAAGTTGTTTGTGGTTAGGGTTGTAAGTGGTTAGGGTTGTAAGTTGTTAGGGTTGTAAGTTGTTTGTGGTTAGGGTTGTTAGTGGTTTAGGTTAAGAGTCCTAGGGGCAGAACCCCCCACAGATGTGTTGATAGTGGTTAGGGTTGTTAGTGGTTACGGTTAAGACTCCTAGGGAAAGAACCCCCCACAGATGTGTTGATAGAGGTTAGGGTTGTTAGTGGTTAAGGTTAATAGTCCTAGGGGCAGAACCCCCCACAGGTGTGTTGATAGTGGTTAGGGTTGTTAGTGGTTAAGGTTAAGAGTCCTAGGGGCAGAACCCCCCACGGTCCTCCTGACAGCATGACAGACAAACCAACAAACAAACAACTGGACAAAGGGGTGACCCTGGGGGCAGGAAGGTTTGGGGGGGGGCACTTCTGACTAGTTTAGCCGGACCAATGCAGCGCCATGCAGCAACGGGGTGGCGATGCGTCGCACAATGTATGTATGTTACAGTCCAGAGGTGAGCCAAATAGGCTAAAGGGACTTGCCCAACCATGACAGGAAGGACTAAAACGAACAAGCATTGATGAACTGAACCCCAAACAATCGTTTAACCGACAAGGGCCCTGAGTTTTTGCTCCAGCGATAATTACACAACTCCAAAAGATAAACAGTCCCCCCTTTTTCTACAGCGTGCCCCTATTGCTAATTTACACAACAACCAAAAGATAAAACAGTGCCCCCTATTGCTACAGCGATGAGTACACAACACCAAAAGATAAACAGTGCCCCCTATTGCTACAGCGATAATTACAACACCAAGATGTGCCCCCTATTGCTACAGCGATGATACACAACACCAAAAGATAAACAGTGCCCCCTATTGCTACAGCGATGAGTACACAACACCAAAAGATAAACAGTGCCCCCTATTGCTACAGCGATGAGTACACAACACCAAAAGATAAAACAGTGCCCCCTATTGCTACAGCGATGACACAACACCAAAAGATAAACAGTGCCCCCTATTGCTACAGCGATGAGTACACAACACCAAAAGATAAACAGTGCCCCCTATTGCTACAGCGATGAGTGCACAACAGCCAAAAAGATAAACAGTGCCCCCTATTGCTACAGCGATGAGTACACAACACCAAAAAGATAAACAGTGCCCCCTATTGCTACAGCGATGAGTACACAACACCAAAAGATAAACAGTGCCCCCTATTGCTACAGCGATGAGTACACAACACCAAAAGATAAACAGTGCCCCCTATTGCTACAGCGATGAGTACACAACACCAAAAGATAAACAGTGCCCCCTATTGCTACAGCGATGAGTACACAACACCAAAAGATAAACAGTGCCCCCTATTGCTACAGCGATGAGTACACAACACCAAAAGATAAACAGTGCCCCCTATTGCTACAGCGATGAGTACACAACACCAAAAGATAAAACAGTGCCCCCTATTGCTACAGCGATGAGTGCACAACACCAAAAGATAAACAGTGCCCCCTATTGCTACAGCGATGAGTACACAACACCAAAAGATAAACAGTGCCCCCTATTGCTACAGCGATGAGTACACAACACCAAAAGATAAACAGTGCCCCCTATTGCTACAGCGATGAGTACACAACACCAAACGATAAACAGTGCCCCCTATTGCTACAGCGATGAGTACACAACACCAAAAGATAAACAGTGCCCCCTATTGCTACAGCGATGAGTGCACAACACCAAAAGATAAACAGTGCCCCCTATTGCTACAGCGATGAGTACACAACACCAAAAGATAAACAGTGCCCCTATTGCTACAGCGATGAGTACACAACACCAAAGATAAACAGTGCCCCTATTGCTACAGCGATGAGTACACAACACCAAAAGATAAACAGTGCCCCCTATTGCTACAGCGATGAGTTACACAACACCAAAAGATAAACAGTGCCCCCTATTGCTACAGCGATGAGTGCAACAACACCAAAAGATAAACAGTGCCCCCTATTGCTACAGCGATGAGTACACAACACCAAAAGATAAACAGTGCCCCCTATTGCTACAGCGATGAGTTACACAACACCAAAAGATAAACAGTGCCCCCCTATTGCTACAGCGATGAGTGCACAACACCAAAAGATAAAACAGTGCCCCCTATTGCTACAGCGATGAGTACACAACACCAAAAGATAAACAGTGCCCCCTATTGCTACAGCGATGAGTACACAACACCAAAAGATAAACAGTGCCCCCTATTGCTACAGCGATGAGTGCACAACACCAAAAGATAAACAGTGCCCCCTATTGCTACAGCGATGAGTACACAACACCAAAAGATAAACAGTGCCCCTATTGCTACAGCGATGAGTGCACAACACCAAAAGATAAACAGTGCCCCCTATTGCTACAGCGATGAGTGCACAACACAAAAGATAAACAGTGCCCCCTATTGCTACAGCGATGAGTACACAACACCAAAAGATAAACAGTGCCCCCTATTGCTACAGCGATGAGTACACAACACCAAAAGATAAACAGTGCCCCCTATTGCTACAGCGATGAGTACACAACACCAAAAGATAAACAGTGCCCCCTATTGCTACAGCGATGAGTACACACACCAAAGATAAACAGTGCCCCCTATTGCTACAGCGATGAACACAACACCAAAAGATAAACAGTGCCCCCTAGCTACAGCGATGAGTGCACAACACCAAAAGATAAACAGTGCCCCCTATTGCTACAGCGATGAGTACACAACACCAAAAGATAAACAGTGCCCCCTATTGCTACAGCGATGAGTACACAACACCAAAAAGATAAACAGTGCCCCCTATTGCTACAGCGCATGAGTACACAACACCAAAAGATAAAACAGTGCCCCCTATTGCTACAGCGATGAGTACACAACACCAAAAGATAAACAGCCCCCTATTGCTACAGCGATGAGTGCACAACACCAAAAGATAAACAGTGCCCCCTATTGCTACAGCGATGAGTGCACAACACCAAAAGATAAACAGTGCCCCCTATTGCTACAGCGATGAGTACACAACACCAAAAGATAAACAGTGCCCCCTATTGCTACAGCGATGAGTACACAACACCAAAAGATAAACAGTGCCCCCTATTGCTACAGCGATGAGTACACAACACCAAAAGATAAACAGTGCCCCCTATTGCTACAGCGATGAGTACACAACACCAAAAGATAAACAGTGCCCCCTATTGCTACAGCGATGAGTGCACAACACCAAAAGATAAACAGTGCCCCCTATTGCTACAGCGATGAGTGCACAACACCAAAAGATAAACAGTGCCCCTATTGCTACAGCGATGAGTACACAACACCAAAAGATAAACAGTGCCCCCTATTGCTACAGCGATGAGTGAACACCACCAAAAGATAAACAGTGCCCCCAATTGCACAGCCACAAGATAAAACAGTGCCCCCTATTGCTACAGCGATGAGTAGCACAACACCAAAAGATAAACAGTGCCCCCCTATTGCTACAGCGATGAGTACACAACACCAAAAGATAAAACAGTGCCCCCTATTGCTACAGCGATGAGTACAACACCAAAAGATAAACAGTGCCCCCCTATTGCTACAGCGATGAGTACACAACACCAAAAGATAAACAGTGCCCCTATTGCTACAGCGATGAGTGCACAACACCAAAAAGATAAACAGTGCCCCTATTGCTACAGCGATGAGTACACAACACCAAAAGATAAAACAGTGCCCCCTATTGCTACAGGCGATGAGTACACAACACCAAAAGATAAACAGTGCCCCCTATTGCTACAGCGATGAGTACACAACACCAAAAGATAAACAGTGCCCCCTATTGCTACAGCGATGAGTACAACAACACCAAAACGATAAACAGTGCCCCCTATTGCTACAGCGATGAGTGCACAAACACCAAAAGATAAACAGTGCCCCCTATTGCTACAGCGATGAGTGCACAACACCAAAAGATAAACAGTGCCCCCTATTGCTACAGCGATGAGTACACAACACCAAAAGATAAACAGTGCCCCCTATTAGCTACAGCGATGAGTACACAACACCAAAAGATAAAAGTGCCCCTATTGCTATCAGCGATGAGTACACAACACCAAAAGTGCCCCCTATTGCTACAGCGATAATTAGTACACAACACCAAAAGATAAAGTGCCCCCTATTGCACAGTTAAACAGTGCCCCCTATTGCTACAGCGATGAGTGCACTAACACCAAAAGATAAACAGTGCCCCCTAATTGCTACAGGCGATGAGTGCACAACACCAAAAGATAAACAGTGCCCCCTATTGCTACAGCGATGAGTACACAACACCAAAAGATAAACAGTGCCCCTATTGCTACGGCGATGAGTACACAACACCAAAAGATAAACAGTGCCCTATTGCCAGCGATGAGTACACAACACCAAAAGATAAACAGTGCCCCCTATTGCTACAGCGATGAGTACAACAACACAAGAGTAAACAGTGCCCCCATATTGCTACATGCGATGAGTACCAACCCAAACGATAAACAGTGCCCCCTATTGCTACAGCGATAATTACAACACCAAAAGATAAACAGTGCCCCCTATTGCTACAGCGATGAGTGCACAACACCAAAAGATAAACAGTGCCCCCTATTGCTACAGCGATGAGTGCACAACACCAAAAGATAAACAGTGCCCCCTATTGCTACAGCGATGAGTACACAACACCAAAAGATAAACAGTGCCCCCTATTGCTACAGCGATGAGTACACAACACCAAAAGATAAACAGTGCCCCCTATTGCTACAGCGATAATTACAACACCAAAAGATAAACAGTGCCCCCTATTGCTACAGCGATGAGTGCACAACACCAAAAGATAAACAGTGCCCCCTATTGCTACAGCGATGAGTGCACAACACCAAAAGATAAACAGTGCCCCCTATTGCAACAGCGATAATTACACAATACCAACAGATAAACAGTCCCCCCTTTTGAGATGTTTGTCAGTATGAACAATTCAACAGTACATTCAGAGCATGCAGCAGCAGGGTACTACAATGCGCGCTTGGCAGCGTGATTTTGCGCACACTTTTTGAGCCCCACTGCGCGTTTCGTGCATATCTTCAACCCCCGGTGGGCGCAGCGCGCAGTTTTTTTGCTTTTTACACTACAAAGCGCTGACCCATTTGACAAAATGTAGTACCCTATGCAGCAGGGCATCCTTTCACTGCAAATTTAGAGGGTCTTCTTTACACTTCTTAACACTTCTTTATACTTCTCAACACTACTTCACACTTCTTAATGCACTTTGCAGTTGTGTCATCATTATATTGAAACGTCTTACTCCACCTTTCACAAATTTTCACTCTTCTTAATGCACTTTGCAGTTGTGTCATCATTATATTGAAACGTCTTACTCCACCTTTCACAATTTTTCACACTTATTAATGCACTTTGCAGCTATGCCATCATTATATTGAAACGTCATACTCCACTCTTCACAACGATCCACACTTATTCACACGTATTCACACTTATTAATAGACTTTGCAGCCGTGCCATCATTATACTGGAAACGTTATACCCCACCTTACACACTTCCTTCACACTTCTTCAACGCTTCTTCAAACTTCTTAATGGTCTTTGCAGCTATGCCATCATTATATCAAAACGTCAGACACCACCCCTCACACCTCTTCACACTTCTTAATGAACTTTGCAGCTATGCCATCATTACATTGAAACGTCATACTTTCACCTTTACACTTATTCACACTAATGAATGCACTCTGCAGCTATGCGATCATCATGTTCCAGATTTTCGAAGCTTCTATCCCGTACGCCGGTCTAGACCCACTGACCGCAGCACGTCGAGCTGCGATCAATGGACTGAGACCCAGGTTTTCAGAGAAGCCAAACATCGGTGCGGTTGATAAGGTGCGTGTGCCTGGCCCCTGCAAGCTTACAATGAATGACAAATAATAAGGGTGGGTGAGTGAAAGTGGAATTACTGACCACAGCGCGGCAGGCGTCCAGCAACGGACAGAGACCCAGGTTTGCAGAGAAGCCAAACATCGGTGCGGTTGAGAAGGTGCGTGTGCCTGGCCCCTGCAAGCTTACAATGAATGACAAATGATAAGGGTGTATGAGTAAAACTGGACCCACTGATCGCAGCGCGGCGGGCGGCCATCAACGGACTGAGACCTAGGTTTTCAGAGAAGCCAAACATCGGTGCGGTTGAGAAGGTGCGTGTGCATGGCCCCTGCAAGCTTACAATATGAATATTAGGGGTGGGCGAGTAGAGCTGGAATCACTGACAGAATTACAGCGGGCTGCAATCAATGGACTGAGACCCAGGTTTTCAGAGAAGCCAAGCATCAGTGCGGTTGAAGAGGTGCGTGTTCCTGGCCCCTGCAAGCTTACAATGAATGACGAATAATAAAGGTGGGTGAGTAAAACTGGACCCACAGACCGCAGCGCGGGGGGCGGCCATCAACGGCCTGGGACCCAGGTTTGCAGAGAAGCCAAACATCGGTGCTATGGAGAAGGTGCGCATGGACCCTGCAAGCTTTATAATAGGGGCGGGTGAAGTGTATGTGTGCCTGGCCCTGCAAGCGTTGAATGAATGAACAAATAATACAGGGGTGCGGTGAGGAAAGCTGGACCCACTGACAGATGTACAGCGGGCGTCCATCAACCGACTGAGACCCAGTTTTTCAGAGAAGCCAAGCATCGGTGTGGTTGAAAAGTTGCGTGCGCATGGCCCCTGCAAGCTTACAGTACTAATAATAGGGGTGGGTGAGTAGAGCTGGAATCACTGACAGAATTACAGCGGGCTGCGATCAATGGATTGAGACCCTGGTTTTCAGAGAAGCCATAGGTGCGGTTGAGAAGGTGTGCCTGGCCCCTGCAAGCTTAAAATGAATGACGAATTATAAGGGTGGGTGAAGAAAGCTGGACCCACTGACCGCAGCGCGGCGGGCGGCCATCAACAGCCCGAATCCCAGGTTTGCAGGGAAGCCAAGCATCGGTGCGGTGGAGAAATTTGTTGTGTGCATGGCCCCTGTCAGCAGACAAATAATGATAATGATTGTACTGTGAACTGAACTGTGTGGTTGTAGAAGGTGTGCCAAGCTGGACCCACTGACAGAAGCTGCCACCACACAATACAACTTCCACCACACAATACAAACACAACACAACTGCCACCACACAATACAACTGCCACCACACAATACAACTTCCACCACACAATACAACTTCCACCACACAATACAAACACAACACAACTGCCACCACAGAATACAACTGCCACCACACAATACAACTTCCACCACACAATACAACTTCCACCACACAATACAAACACAATACAACTGCCACCACACAATACAAACACAATACAACTTCCACCACAGAATACAACTGCCACCACACAATACAAACACAACACAACTTGCCACCGCAAAGTATACACGCACAACACAAACTGCCAACCACACATCAAACTGACCCAAAACAGAAACCCAAAACAGTGCTTGGCCCCTGCAAGCTTACAATATGAATCATGGGGGTAGGTGAGTAAAGCTGGACCCACTGATCGTAGCGCGGCGGGCTGCAATCAATGGACTGAGACATATATAGGGAGCGGCAACATGTTATCATATGATACTGGCAGTCTGACTAGGCCCAAGTTACAATTTATGTACAATATCATACGATGCAATTTGTATGATATCATACTAACCTTTGGTTACATCATATGATGTGCCGATCCTTAGGCATATATGAACATTTGGTGGTTGACCCCAGTTTTAGCAAAAGGGCTGGCCCCCTCAAACTCACGCCTCGTAATAACCTCGACTTCCTTATAAATGGTATTAATTAAAAATGGAAATTGACTAATATGTATACATATAAGTGGACCCGACTGCCTGATTGACTTTCACTGACGCAGCATGTATCAAATCGCTTTCATCCCTACGCCAATCTTGATCAGCCGTCCGTCCGACCGTCCGTCTTTCCGTTTGTCTATCTGTCCGTGCGTCCGTCCGTCTGGCTGGCTAGCTGGCTCACTGGCCTTGTTGTCGGACTCCTTCCTCAGGACTATCAACTTCCCTATGATCAAGCGGCAGGAGATGTAGTTTTTATCGCTAAGGAGTGATACATCGCTAAAAAGACTGTTTTATTGCATTGTTATTGCTTTAACGTGCCAGTCCCACCCTTCTTGTTGCAGAACAGGGATTTGTTTTTACGAATCAAAAATAGGAAAATCTTACACACACACACACACACACACCATTTTTTGCGTGTGTGGGTGTGTGTGTGTGGGGGGGGGGGTGGGTGTGGGTCCTTTTTTTTGCCTCCTCCCAGGATTTTATTACGAATTTAGCGCTGACTCAGCTGATTCAGCTGATTCGTGTTCTGGGAAGCGTTTTAGGTCTGAGAGCTGGGATCTCAAATCGGGTCTCGTAATACGATAATTGGGCTAAAACGTGGTCTCATATTACGATTGTAATATATTGCGGATAAACAAATCTTTGTTGCAGATGCTGGAATCTCAATCGCCTAAAACGTGGTAGAAGCTTGGAATATTGCTTGGAACAATCCTGGTAGCAGATCTTGGAGCCTGGTAGTTTGCAGGTTGGCAGATTGCCGGTAGACTTGGAGCCTGGTAGGGCTTGCAGGTTTGCAGGTTGCAAGAAGCTTGGAGCCTGGTAGGTTGCAGGTTGCAGGTTGCAGAAGCTTGGAGCCTGGTAGTTTGCAGTTTGCAGGTTGCAGAAGCTTGGAGCCTGGTAGTTTGCAGGTTGCAGGTTGCAGAAGCTTGGAGCCTGGTCGGTTTGCCAGGTTTCAGGGTTGCAAGCTTGGAGCCTGGTAGTTTGCAGGTTGCAGGTTGCAGAAGCTTGGAGCCTGGTAGTTTGCAGGTTGCAGGTTGCAAAAGCTTGGAGCCTGGTAGAAGCTTGAAGGTTGAAGCCTGGTAGCCTGCTGCAGAAGCTTGGAGCCTGGTTTTGCCAAGTTGCAGGTTGCAGGTTGCAGAAGCTTGGAGCCTGGTAGTTTGCAGGTTGCAGGTTGCAGAAGCTTGGAGCCTGGTAGTTTGCAGGTCGCAGGTTGCAGGTTGCAAAAGCTTGGAGCCTGGTAGAAGCTTGAAGGTTGAAGCCTGGTAGCCTGCTGCAGAAGCTTGGAGCCTGGTAGTTTGCAGGTTGCAGGTTGCAGAAGCTTGGAGCCTGGTAGTTTGCAGGTTGCAGGTTGCAGAAGCTTGGAGCCTGGTAGTTTGGCAGGTCGCAGGTTGCAGGTTGCAAAAGCTTGAAGCCTGGTAGAAGCTTGAAGGTTGAAGCCTGGTAGCCTGTAGTGTGCTGCTGCAGAAGCTTGGAGCCCTGGTAGTTGCAGGTTGCAGGTTGCAGAAAGCTTGGAGCCTGGTATTTGCAGGTTGCATGCAGAAGCTTGGAGCCTGGTAGTTTGCCCAGGTTTGCAGGTTGCAAAAAGCTTGGAGCCTGGTAGAAGCTTGAAGGTTGAAAGCCTGGTAGCCTGCTGCCAGAAGCTCTGAGCCTGGAGCCTGGTAGTTTGCAGGTTGCAGTTGCAGAGGTTGCAGGTTGCTTGGAGCCTGGTAGTTGGAGCAGGTTGCAGGTCTGCAGAAGCTTGGAGGCCTGGTAGAAGCTGCGAGAAGCTGGAGCCTGGTAGTTTGCAGGTTGGGCAGGTTGGCAGAAGCTTGGAGCCTGGTAAGTTTGCAGGTTGCAGGGTTGCAGAAGCTTGGAGTCCTGGTAGAAGCTTGAAGGTTTGAGCTGGTAGCGCTGCTGCAGAAGCTTGGAGCTGGAAGAAGCTGGAGCCTAGCTAGATGGAGCCTGGAGAATTTGGGCCTTGGTACTGGAGGATGAACACATCCAGTGTTAAAAAGATCATGTAAAACATAATGTCATTCCCACCTGGGTCCACCCTTCTTGGTTATCGCAGAAGCTTTGAGTTTGGTGGAGAGATGCTGGAGTAATAAGGCAGATGAACAATCCAGCTTTGAAAAGATAATTGGCAAACTGTCATTCCCACCTGCTTCCACCCTTCTTGTATTGCAGAAGCTTTGAGCTTTGGTAGAAGAGTGCTGGAGGAATACAGCAGATGAAACAGTCCATTGTTAAAAAGATCACTGTAAAATAATATCATTGTCAGGAAGCCATCTAGTCCCACCCTTCTTGTATTGCAGAAGCTTTGAGTTTTGGTGGAAAATTGCTGGAGGATGAAGCATACCAAGATGAGCGAAACCAGTGGACGCTTTGAAAAAACTTAATTGACAGCATGCCATTCCCGTCTGTTCCTTCCCATCCTTTAATTGCAGAAGCTCGTTGACAAAAATGCCATTCCCACCCTTGTTTATCGCAGAAGCTTCGAGCATTGGTAGAGGAATGCTGGAGGGATAAGGCAGCTGAACGACCCAGCTTTGAAAAGATCATTGTGCGCCTCGAAGACATTTTGAGGGTGCTTCCCAAGCATTCGTCCAAACAAAGCGAACAAGAATGGGACAAGAGCTGCTCCGCTTCGTAACGATCAACACTTGCGTGGCCGCGGAGACTAGCAATGTGTGTGTGTGTGGGGGGGGTGGGGGGGGGGGGGGCATAGGTGCGCGCTGTCGCTGCGCTGCTGCAATTTGGGAACGGTTGGGCATTCGTCCAAACAAGCGAACGAGAACAAGAGCTGCAAACGCTTCAATAACGATCGTGTCACCTTGCGTGGCCGCAGAGACTAGTGTTTTATGTTTGAGTGTGGGTGAGAGGGAGGGGGGGGGGGGGGGGGGGGGGGGTTAGGGGGGGGGGGGCACCGCTGCTGCAAATTTGGAACCGGTGGAATTCGTCCAAAACAAGCGAACAAGAAGAAGAGGTGTACGCTTCAGTAACGATTAGCTCTTGCGTGGCCGCCGTAGGAGACTAAGCGTTGTGGGTGGGTGTGGGTGGGCTACGTGGTGGTGGGGGTGGGGGGGGTATAGGTGCGTCTCTGACATATATTTGGAACCGGTGACATTCGTCCAAACAAGTGAACAAGAACAAGCGTTGCACGCTTCAGTAACACCAGGGGGCCATAAGTCTGGATTTGTGTGTTTGTGTGTGTGTATGTGTATTATATGCTGGTGTGTGTGCATCTGTGTGTGTGCGTGTATATGTATTATATGCTGGTTGTGTGTATGTGTGTGTGTGTATTATATGCTGGTATGTGTGTATGTGTGCGTGCAATATATATGGGGCTTAGGGTGTGGGCAAAGGAATCGATAGATCTATATAGATATCTCGGTGCGAAGCCGATAGATCTATCGATACCACTTGTCCAACACCCTCCACTTGTCCTGACAGATCTATATAGATGCATCTAGGCCGTTTGCGTCGTCGATTGTTGCTATAACTAGCAATTGTCTTTCCCTTCCATGCGTCCTCTTCAAATTTGTCACCAGCACATTTTGTATTCCTTACTGTCCGGTTTCAGCAAACAAGTCACAAATGAAAACCTGTACTACCTGGCTCTAACTCGTACTGCTCAACCAGGGTCTCCAAACAGACCCCAGGAGTTGTGTCCTGGACGCACCCTAATTTGGGCAGGTTGCGTCCCCGGGGACGCACACCAAATCGATAAGGTTTTGCGTCCTGGACGCAACGCATATTCAAGGCTGCGTCTGACCCTGTCAGCAGAACCGCGTAGCCCACGGCAATGGATGGAGTTGGGCAATCAACTGATGAGTGAGACGCAACAACATCCTGAACTGCGCCCTGCGTCGCAACAACATCTTGATAACCTGCGTCCGGGACGCAACGGACCTCCCCGCATGTTCTGGTCCTGGCGACGCAGGATGCTGCATCCTGCACACCCTGCCTGCTCACCTCTTATTTTCAGGTTATTTCGGTACATTTCCAAATTATTTTGGTATAATTTCCGGCCATTTCGGTATAATTTTTAAGGCTATGACTAGTAGATCATTACGGAATCGCATTCCTTTCTTCGGTGCTGAACTCCAGGCTCCGGCTCCAGGCTCAGTGGGGACGACCGCCGGAAAGCGCAATTTCCAACTCGCGAAGCTTCCGCACTCCCTCCAGAACAGGTTAATTGCGCCTACTTAGTTAGCACCCTAGTCCAAGTCGCAAAGCTGTATCTGAGCGAGAAGCAAATCTCTGAGACGATTCCGCAGGAAGTGTCTGTTTCTAGGTTGGTGTTGGATGTCACACCCTTACCAGTGGATAGTCAGATCACTACAGGCTGGTTGAACAGGCTTGTCCATTAACATCAGCACATGTGACAACCATATCAGCCTGGCATCAATGTAGACCATGGCCCATGAAGCCTAGGCACGCCAAATTTTTAAATCATTAATCGCTCACGGCTATCTGAGTGAAATAGTCCTTATTTTTCTTAGATTTGCACAACCACGTGTCAGAATTGGTTTCTTTGGGATTTGATATGTGTTTTGCCAATGAAATTAGCATTGCAAGCAATTAGTAATTATCACCTGTGGGGAAGATTCAGAGGCAACTGCACAATGGTGTTCCATGTTACCCTACTAAGTCAGCTACCCTAGCGAAATGATAGCGGCACGATGGATGATGATAATGATGATTGAATGATGTAATTCAAGCTTTGGATGTTTTACATCTTTTTTTTGCCACTCTGGGCTGGCTCACTGTCTTCCAAATTCCAAGTCCCCTGTGCTATACCTACAGAAACCAGGGAGCACACTATGAGTCTATGACACTGAACAAATTAGACGGTTTAACAATTTCCAAGGATATGATGTATGCGAATTGCTGATGGGTGGTGATGATGGGTTGGAATGAATGTATCGTGACCCGTTTAGTATGTGACCGCAGCCGGCAGCAAGCTTCACATGTGATTAAATTGAACTAACAAAACAATTCTTTTTTGAAGGCACAGGGCACCTTAAATATGTGCAGGCCTACAATGGTTAAACGAATCCTAGATTGTTCAGGAGGCCTCCTTGATGCTACTGGAATATACTAGATTTGTTTCCATCTATATTAGTTCTCGTCGATTTGGGCGCACATATATATATATCATATATATATATAATTATATATATTATATATATACATATACACAGACATACATACATAATACTCACACAATCACAAGACCATCAAGCACGCACACAAACGAAGTTCTCAGGATGACCTGCAAATGATCAAAAACATCTCCACGAACCATGCCATTACAACGCCGCTTCTCAGTGGGGGAGAAATCGTTCCGGTGATGGGTGAACCAAAATGTGAGGGCCTGGCACCTCTTGCTATTAGTTCATACCAAAGGACTACAGCACGAGGCTGGTAATGAATCCTGGATCCTTTGAAGGATTGAAATATCTTATACAGTTTATTACAAAATGCGATAAGGAACTCCAGTTCAAACATTTCAATTCGCATTTTGGTCGATAATTAAATTGTAATCGTACAATCAAATTATTCCTGAAGCACGAACTCAGGGCCTCCGTCGGTAAAACGATTGTTTTCGGGTTCAAGTCATCAGTTTTCCCGTCTAGCCTCTCCTGATATCGCGTTGAGCAAGTACGCTTAAGCCTATTTGGCTTACGCCCAGTTACGCCCTAGACTTTTCACAACATAAATTGTAGGTGTCATACATACTTGTAGCACCTTCAATATGGCAAAGTTACGCTGCTTTTAACTTTTCAGTCGCTCGGCATAATCCGTAATATAACAAGTCATATTGCAGCGTGCGCAAGCGACGCGGAAAATTGGCGGAGCGTGTTGGCAACGGAACGAAAGGTTGGAAGGATAGGAGCTGACGAA